>JAPKID020004468.1:0-11663 GCA_026931265.2 Tropidonophis doriae
CCAGATTTTCACCCTCTTTTTGGGGAGAAAAGGTGCATCTTATACTCCGAAAAACACAGTAACTAAAGATGATGGATATATAATGTCAGAAGACAAGTGTATCAGATAACCACAAGAAATTGCTTTTTAGTGAAACACATCTATGCTATAACTAGTCTATCTTGTGTAGCTTTCCAACAGATTCTTTTCTTACTCTATCTGGAAAGATTGTGGGTTGAGCATGGACCTTCTAATGAAAAAGCATTTGCTACAGCTACATTACAATTCTTCCCTAAGGATTTACAAGTAAAATTTTATAACTTTCAGGAAAGGTTTGTCAGAATCCATGTGTGGTAAACATTTTGCAATATTATTACTGAAAGCATTTGGCTTTATCACAGAACTCAATAAATCAAAATCCTGTAATTACACAAAGCCACCTAGAAATGCATTATCTAGCTGTTCCAGAATACTGGATTTTACTGTGGTTTATATCATTTCTCTTATAGATCTTGCAATATTACTGTGTATACAAAATTGAATGGAATTCTTAGCCCTGTACTGTACCGGAACCTTTCAAAGGAATGAAAAGCTGCACACTGTTCTCTACACTCAACAAACATTAATTTCAATGTCATTGTCAATAAAGTAATATATATCTAAGTAACAAAATTTGCAGTAACTATGACTGAAGTAAAGCAAACAAACAACTAAACAATAACACAGAAGTAGAACATATCATTGATTTACATTTTTGCCTCAGGTGGAATGACTTGCTATTAACCAATTTCATTGTAATTTTATTTTATTTTATTTTATTACAATGACAATAAAGATTATTATTATATATTTATTCCTTATATATTTCTTTCCTCATGAGCATTGTATCAACATGTCAAGAAAGGTTTGAAATTCCAGAGAATTGGACCAGATGATTGCGTGGAAAGAACGTATACCATATAATAGCAATAAGCTATTGCTCATGGAACTGGGGTGGGGCAGAACAATATTAAAGAGTGATATATAAATAAGCTACAGCCCCAAGGTGATTTTTTTTTCTCCAGGAAAACATTGGTCACAGAATGGTTGGGCCTACAAAAGATAAGGAAGCTGTAGAAACAGTTTTGAAATCAATTTAATCTGGGAAAAATTGCTAAGGCAGCAGAATGGTTCAGTATTCCAAAGAGGATTTTGCAAATGGATAGGATAGGATAGGATAGGATAGGATAGGATTCTTTATTGGCCAAGTGTGATTTGACACACAAGGAATTTGTCTTTGGTGCATGTGCTCTCAGTGTACATAAAAGGAAAAAAAAGGGAAAAATACGTTCATCAAGAATCATAAGATACAATATTTAGTGAAAGTTGAAAGTTACTGTTAAGCAATCAAATCATATTAAGAACTAACAGAACAATATAAATCATATATTGTCATAAAAATTCAAGCAACATGGTTATAGTCATGAGTGGGAGGAGATAGGTAATCATAAGAGACAACACTTAGTGATAGTCATAGGTTACTAATAAGCAATCAAATCGTATTAGGAAACAAACAGAACAATATAAATAGTAAAAATACAAGCAACATCGTTATAGTCATAACTGGGAGAAGATAGGTAATAGGAAGGATGAGAAGAATAATAGTAATAAAGTCTTAGTAAATAGTTTGACAGTGTTGTGGGAATTCATTGTTTAGCAGAGTGCTGGTATTTGGTCTCACATCCTGCATATTTTCTCAGCCCTCTTTTTGACTTGTGCAGTGTACAGGTCCTCAATGGAAGGCTTGGTTGGTAGCAATTGTTTTTCTGCAGTTCTAATTATCCGTTGAAATCTGTCTGTCTTGTTTGGTTGCAGAACCAAATCAGACAGTTATAGAGGTGCAGATGACAGACTCAATAATTCCTCCATAGAACTGAATCAGCAGCTTTTTTGGCAATTTGAGCTTTCTGAGTTGGCGCAGAAAGAACATGCCATAGTATACTATGGTATAGTATGGCATAGTATATATGTCATAGTAATCATAATTCCTGTGATACAGCTCAATGGATTCACAAATTTAGCTACATAATGCATTGACAAAAATCTGAGAATATAGTATGCTTCATTTGATTGATTGTCAAGGGCACACTTGGCTTTTCAGGATGATAGGCCATTTAATTTAATCATGCTACCTAGCTTTAAAAAGAACAAATAAAGATTTGAGAATTAAGACTTGTACACATTTTAGCATAAATGGAGATTAATTTTATTCAGTGATAATATGTAGCAAATGGGCTTTTATGGATGTGTGGAATATCATTATTAATCTCACCACCATGATACAATTAGAATCTGCTATAAGGGATTCCTTGCTATACTTCTATCTCCTCACAAGTTTAATATCACTGATAGAAAAGAAAATTTGTAGCTCAGGATTGAATGTGGGATCTTTGGTGCTCTCTAGGTTTGGTTGTTTTCTTGTAGACATTTCATTACCATACTAGATAATATAATCACTGCAGTTTAGTATCAGTTTAGTATCGACACTTCAGTGACGGGTCAGGATGAAATACTCAGTCTTTGAAACAGAAAAAAACATCAGTAATGCCCTTAAGAAGATCAAAAACTTACATTAAGACTATATCTTTATTTGTTATAAATAATATTTGGGATTGTAAAGTGAAGAGAACAATTGGGTTCCTTTATTACCAGATTACAGTATTATAAGAATGTTTAAGGACATTGTTTCAAAGGACTAATATCCCATTTAAAATGAAACTAGGTAACTCATGACTTGTTGGGTGATTGTTTCAGAGATATTTCCTAAATAGAATAACCATGAGTAGACAAAAAAGCAGTGCAACTGGGAGCAACTTCCTGCTGGCTTCCCAGTGAATCTTCCTTGTGGAAAGCTGGCAGGGATTATTGGAAGTGATGATCATGTGACTGAAATTTCAGTCCCATGGGAGAAATGGGTCCTGGATTTTGGATACATTCTTTAAGTTAGTCCATTTCAAGTACATTGATTCAAAAATTGTTGACTTACGACGCACCATTTTACCCAATTAATGGTTACAAGCAGATAAACAGCAGAGTTTTAGTAGTAGACAGATATCTATGGCCCAACTTCTATCTCTTCTAGCTTCTATCTCTAGTATAATTGAATTTTCAGTAACTGAATTTTCACTATAACTGTAGTGAATAAAATTTACAAGGCTGGCCAGACATCTTTGCATTTTCATTTTGAAAGAGATTATGCAACACAGAATAAAACAGTTTCAAGTTTGGGATGCATGACAGATGCTGAGAAATGTAATATAGCCTGGAGATGTGAAAAGATTTACTGTGACAAATTATGATTTCTCTGTTCTCACCTCAGTTCTTTCTAATTTGTAAGTCACAGGTGTGCTGATTTCCTTTCCAATAGCTCAGAGGGTTTTCATATAAACCAACCAAGGAAGGCATGCTATTTCTGTGTATGTTTTTGACCCACTATATTCTATTTATTAGGTACATGGAAATGCTGTCAGCTTTCTTTTGAAAATATAGAACAGGTTCTCAATGTAAAGTGTGTATTTCCAGCAAGGTTCTGAGGAAATTTAATAGGAATTTTTTTAGCAGGAAAGTTATCTTGCACGAATGCTTCTTGTATGGCACATGAAAAAAGCCAGACTTTAAAATTCAGATCAGTTAGGATCAGGTAAACACCATACAGAGTGACACTACTGTTTGGATAAAATATTTTTTATGTTCTCCCAACTAACTCCAAAACAGATCTTTTTATCACATAATTCAATATTGTCCTCCAATATTTCCCAGGACAGAGGAACCAAGCTTTACTTGGAAGAGGCAGTGTTTAAAAACCTTCCAATGGAAAGAATAGGGGAGAGTGTTTAACATAATAACAAGGAATTTCCAGAGTTAAAAGAGCTAAACTTTAAAGCCATCTACCCTGGATTGCTTGGGGGGAAAAAAGGCATTGGTTGAAAGAATGCTACTGGAATGAACTTTTAGAAACTGGAGAAAGAAAGAAGGAATTATTAGTGGTTTGGGGACTTGAAGTATGCAGCAATTAAGATTCCCCCTGATTTAATAATAATGAATAGGAGGAAACAAACATAAAACGCACATTCCATTTTATTGTATGGAGAATACACAGCACACATACTACTACTGACAGCTGATTATTTTCTTCATAATATTCTTCAGCATAAGCAACCATCAGCTACATCAGTGTAAAAAAAATAAGTAGTTCTCCTAATGTCAATCTAAATGTAATATTCAGTAATATGATGACCTTCTAGTTTCCGGCACACACATGCACTCTGGCCACTTGGTCTTCCAATTTCTGGCATGCATACGCATGCAAAGTCCAGCTGGCCGGTGTGCATGTGTGTGCTGGAAACCGGAAGCGAAGACACCTGGTGCTCCAGAACCTGAAAGAGTAACGGATGACAGCTTGCATTTCCAGAGAGTTGGCTATGCAGGCCACTTCCGGCACGCATGCCATAAGCTTGCCATCATAGACTTAGGGATTCCCTCTTGCCCCTATCCAACTAAAAACTTGCTTAGTTCCCACAATATTATAGCACTTGTTGTTTCTGGGTATCTGCAACAAAAAAAATCTATAATTATTTTAAAACAAATTTCATTGGCTCCTCCGGGTGCCGTCGGCCAGAAAATGATACTGACCATCTTTAAGACGCTCCATGGCACAGGGCCTGCATACCTCTGTGACCCGTTGGTGCCCCATACCTCTCTCCATCCAATCCGCTCCCACAGAGAGGGGCTCCTCCGGGTGCCGTCGGCCAGACAATGTCGGCTGGCGATGCCCAGGGGGAGGGCCTTCTCTGTGGCGGGCCCCGCCCTCTGGAACGACCTTCCCCCCGATTTACGCGCTATCTCTGACCTCCGCCTGTTCCGCCAACATCTAAAGACTCACCTGTTTATTCAGGCCGGCCTGGCCTAATTTAAAACTGCTGCCCTTAAATTTTTTTTTAGCAAATTGGTTGTTTTAATTTGGGTTTTAGCACAAGGGCACGTAATTTAATTTTCTTTTAATATAGAGCTTTGTATTTTTGTATATGTATTTTTAATATTTCCTTGTGTGCTGCCCCGAGTCCTTAAGGAGATGGGTGTGGGATATAAATGTAATAAAATCTAAATCTAAATCATTACATTTTATTAAGGATTGCAATATTATGGTTTTGACATTTGGCATAATGATTTAGATGGTTTGAAAGGGGGATTATTAGACATATTAATAAAAGATTATGTGGACCATGGTTACTAATAATAGCATTGCATGTTATCTTCTAGAGGTACCAGATCTGAGCTGCCAAAATTCAGAAAATTACAGCTTGGCAGCAAAAAAAAAAAAAAAACTAACTCTTTATGCTGTCCAATTGTCATTTTTAAATTCAGATTATAAATTCAGATAGCCTAACCTAAATTATTAGAGAGAACTGTTAAGCACAGAAAATCAGGAGTCCATGCAGTGCAAAAGAAAATAGGTTTATTGCATGCTAATGTTCTTTACAAGAATCTGAACTATTAACCATCAGAGGAAATGGGTGGAAGATAAGAGTCAACAGAATTCAAGGTAGGCTGGACTTAAATTCTTGTTGGTAGAAAGGGACTTGAGACTGATGACACATTTGATCCCTCAGCTGCTATCTCCTATATCAATGTAACTGAATTACTCACTGTTGGGAAGTATCCATCAAAGAAGGCTATTACCCTCCTGTCCATGCATGTAAATTTGTGTGGAACCTACAGTATGCTAGATGAGATTTTATTGTACTTGAGGGGTTCTCATGAGTTTATCTTTAGGCTTAGTGGGTTTGCCCTTGAATTTCAAAACACTATCTTGTACAATAATTTCATAAGGTTTGATCATTAGCTGTAGATATATGAATTTGGAAATCCAACCAGTTGTTCTTAGTTTTTGATTTATAATTAGTTTTTGATTTATAATTTATATTTGTTTCTACGCCCAGAATATAAAAGCACTTCAAAAATTGAATTAATATAATTAATTTCAAGACAATTCCATTGTTCTTTTTGTTTAAAGCAATATAATTGTTGATGGTAACTTAAATCCATCTCCAATAGCATCAGCTGAAATTCATTTCTTAAACAGCATTTTTCATTACAGCACTATGCATTGTAGCTCATGCAAAGAGATCAAGATAACAGATTGAAGCACAGCGAAGAAAAAAAAGAGGGGGTCCCTACATGCTGTCAATAGATGTCTAAAACTGAAGTTTAACCTGGCACTACTAACTTCTTAGAAATGTAGAATATACTGCATATTATATAATAAATTCTACAAAGCTACAAACTATTTCTGTTTTATTTTAAAACATCACTTACATATCAAGGTGAAACTTTCAAAAGGTCTAATGTGAGCAACAAATTAAAGCAATATGCCAAACATTCACATTCAAAAAATGAAACAGTACATACCACCCTAGCACCTCATATTCCTGATTAGTTATTGGAGATAGAGGTTGTTTTTAATATATTTTCTCCTTAATTTATGAAATAATTCAAAGCAATTATGATTGATACATTGTATCTATGACATATTGTTTGTCTGTCACAGTGTGCACCACAATGAGTTCTACAGGATATTGTACAATATGATGAGATCTGCAGGAAAGGAAATGGGTAATACAGCAGGCCATAATAACTGGGTCAGCCCACTAGTGCATCTAGGTCAGCTTTCTGTCTCCAGTGGTAACTAAAATCAAATTATTACAGGAAATGTACAAGAAGCCAGCAGGCACATAAGGAATGAGCTGCACTCTTTCAGCCAAGAAACCTGAGGCTAAAAACAATTTATCTGATATACATTAGCTTGGGCAGTTGTCTGTCAAGGAGTTTGAAGGGATGGCAGAGATGATAGGAATGTCAATCACCATTAAAAAAATATTGGGGTGCTTTTCAATTGCAATGAAATATTTTTACAACTTTACACTAATTAATTCTAATTTGCTGAATTGTTATTTAATTCTTGCACATTTTAGAAACCCCACATCAGTAGTGGGTTTCAATTTATTTTATTACTAGTTTGCTCATGTCCATGCATGTACAGAAGCATCTGGGTGGGTGGGTGGAGCTTTCCTCTGCCGTCGCCACCACCAGTTTGCCCGACCCACCTCTGCCCCACATGACCTCAGAAACAATATGTTGACTATCAAATTCATTATGTTGCATTAGTCTTCAATGTAACTTGAATTCCCCACTTTCCTACAGTAAAAATTCATAAATCAAGATTTGGGTGCACGAAAAGCCAAGATAGAAACTAGCCATAATCAATGTCTGTAATCATTGAAATCTTGCCTGGCTTGGCTTCATGCCTTATGGGTGTAAGTTCTCATTCACATCATTATAAAACTTATTTAAATCATATTTTTTTGCACAAGAAGAATTAAACATGTGTGGTTCTAATATGTATGTTTGCAGTAGAATAATACACACAAACACGATTGTGCAATGCTGTGGATTCAAATCAAAAAACTGCATTGCAATGTGCAGAGGCCCAAACAGACCACCTATCTGGAACTCCTGTAACTATAGCTGTTGGGCCATTTTCTCGAGTCATATGACTGTTCTCTGTAGCTGCTGCACAGTCCTGAGAAAAGGCATGATTGGCTGTCTGAAAAAAGAAAACAAGGTCATGGCACACATTTGAAAATAAACCAGAAAAACTGTAATTGTGGGGTCTGTCTGGCAAGAACAAAGAATGCTTATCCGATAGGAAATATGCATGTGTAAAACTTGTAGCAATTATGGGTAGTTAGATAACTTGCAGACTTCAGCTAAAAGTTAGGAATGGCCTGCAGCAAATGAAATGTGTATTAGATAACTCCTGGGGCATTCATTAACCAAGGTTTAGGAATAGGGACAGTTGGAGACAATAGAACAAATGGTAGAATTATTACTAAAATGTTTATTCGATGATATTTCTTGTTATCTCACCTTGTCCCACCTTCTCTTTTAGTGAAAATGTATAACTTACTTAATCCTTTATTCTTGGTTCTGGGCAATTTGACTAGGAACCCTTTTCCTTGAAACCTCCAATAAAAAGCAATCAGAAAACCTGCACTTCATGTCTGGCATCCTTCATTGGCTTCAGCACCAGGCTCAGACCTGAATTGGGGACCACAGGCATATAATCTGAAGTGCTGCACATCTCCATTTGCAGTTATTGTTCATCACAATATATATGTTTGAAGAAATCTGCAAGAAGAATGTAAGAAATGTATCTTCATTTAAAGTTGCACTAATTGAACGATAGTGTTATTTGTCTATTTTGGTAGCCTGTTCCCACATTTAGTTCTGAGCAGCTGTATTTTTAGAAAGTTATGCCAGCTAGTTTTAGATTAGATTAAAACTATTCTTTGGAGCCCCACTTAGCTTCACTAGAACACAAAGTCCCAAGTTCATTATCAGGTGAAGTTAAAATCAGAAGATCAAAGAGCCAGGAAGTCCATTAGAAAATTTAGATTATCTTTGGATATTTGTTTGCTGTTAAGTGAGAGCTGCTCTGCCATGGCTCCTCTGAGCTTCCAGCCTCATTAACATACAAAATTGCTGCAACAAAATTAATTACGATGCAGGAAGTCCCTTTTCCTGTTCTCATAATCATGACACAGAAGTGACTAGAAGAACTGCTGCAGCATTCCAACCGCTTGTCTCTAAATGGTAATATGACACAATAAAAACTACAAGGCAGTTAAAATTGCAATTTCTGCCATATTTTGAAAGGATCATGTGAGCAGTTACATTAAATGTTTTTTGAGGCAAGAATTATTTGGTATTAAAAAGTATTTTAATGGTCTCGCTCAGGCATGTATACATCAGTCCCAAATTCAAACCAATACAGGTATGTATCAATACATGGAAAATCAGTATTGGCCACAAACCTAGCAGGAGGGGAAAAAGCAAGATATGATGTTAAGAAGCTAAAACGTCTTGTCTCTAATTCCAGAAGTTAGGAGATATAAAATAAGAATCTTCATTATCAAGTGTAAGGAAATCTCAATGTTTGTTAGTCTATGATTAGTTAGTAAACAGAGAGAGTTCATTTCAGGAAATAAGAAATGGGATTCTTTCTCCCCCCCTCCATCCTTTTTTTTGTTCACAGAAGAGTTCAAGATAGCTAACAAAATTAAAACATTACTTCAATAAATATTACTATCCATGCATTTCAGTAAAAGTTACATCATTCAATTGCTGATTAATTTTAAAGATTAAAGACAAATTTAAAATAGCATGTTATAGTCACACAACATCTGTATTTCTAAAATAATAGGCACTTATCAATTTCTAGGCAGTTAATAATGAAGATTTGTGAAAAGAGTTCCAGTGTATTTGCAACCCTTTTACTAAATTTAGTTTAAGTATCACTAAATAAGGCTTCCGAATATTATTTAAATGGGTTAACCAACTGGGATAAGGCAAAAAAGTCCTTCAGATATTTGTTCTTTAAAACTTGCAGGGCTTTAAATTTCTTCATAGATTGTTCAATTACAACAGAAGACAAATAGGAAACCATTTCAAACATTTAAGCAACGAAGGTAAAGATTTTCAAAGCTTGCATTCTTATGACGACCTAAAATAATACATTACTTACAGTGGTGGGATTCAAAAAAAATTACTACCAGTTCTTTGGGTGTGGTGTAGCTTGGTGAGTGTGGCAGGGGAAGGATGCTGTAAAATCTCCTTTCCCTCCCCACTCCAAGGGAAGGTTACTGGAAAATCCCCATTCCCTCCAGATCAGGTAGGACTTGGGAGGCAGAGAATAGATGGGGCGGGGCCAGTCAAAGGTGGTATTTATTGGTTCTCTGGACTACTGAAAATTTCCACTACCGGTTCTCCAGAATTGGTCAGAACTGCTGAATACTACCTCTGATTACTTAGTGTAACCTCCCCATAAATAGGATTACCATAGTCACTCCATCTCTGATAGCTTTTATTTGACAGGATGGACAAAGTTTAAGGTTTAAAACCAAATTTGAGGATGCTATCAACATTATTAGGCTATCTGAAGAAAACCAAACCAGTGTTACTAGGTATAATTACCAAGAAGATAAGCTATTAAGTATAGGTAGTCCTCGACTTGTGACCACAATTAAGCCCAAAATTCATGTTGTTAAGTGAAACATTCATTAAGTGAATTTATTCCATTTTATGACCTTTCTAGCCACAGTTGTTAAGTGAATTCACTTAACTAAATGAGTAAATCAGTCAAACTGTTGTTAAGTGAATCTGGCTTCACCATTGACTTTGCTTGTCAGAAGGTCGCAAAAAGTGATAACGTGACCCTAGGACACTGTAATTGTCATAAATATGACTCAGTTGCCAAGGGTCTGAATTTTGGGATGCTACAATAAGCATGTGGAAACTGGTCATAAGTCGCTTTTTTCAGTGCCATTGTAACTTTGAACGGTCACTAAACAATCTGTTGCATGTCAAGGACTATCTGTACATTTCTTCACCCCCAAACCATAGTTCTTTTACTGACTGAGAAACTAAGTAGGATCTCTTCTGAACTTTTTGACCCACCCATTATGCAGCTATGGGCTGTGCTGTTTCTTATCTGACTGTTCCCTTGGCAGTGTCTCTTTGCCCAGTCACCAAGGTCATTCCCACATACAATTACAAATTGTGTACACTAGCCTGCTAGCTGAAGGCAGTTTAAAATCCTAATAGGTTTTCCTATTAACATAAGCCTGATCCGGTAGTAATCTGTACTTGACCAGGAAACTATATTAAGCTTCAGTGTGTGGAGGGAAACAGGCCCAGGTTGTATATAGATGAACACATGAGCCAGACATTACCTTGAATGTGCGATGGTTGTCATGGCAACCATGAATAGCTCTAGACAGGGCAAACAGGTTAGGGTTTCTGATGTTCATAATATAGCATTGGTGGAAGCTATTAATTTCATCCTAAATATATATCGGTTATATACAGTAATGCCCCTCTCATCAGTCTGCAGCTTTCAGAGATAAAATTATGATTGTAGGTGCAAAAAGGTGACAAAATGATGTACTCCACTAGAAGTGTTGAAAAATGATTTCCATTTCCATACTGTCGTCACCACAGTCACTCCCTGAATGTTCCGCTATACCTTGAAATTGACCTGAATTTGTCCTTTCTGTTGTTGATCTCAGAATGTTAGAATCATTACATAAGGTGATCCCAGTCACCAGCAGATCAGTGTAAAATATGTACCTCCTTCTGCATGCAGTTATGTCTGTTTGGGAGTTTTCTTAAAAATGACAATTCTAATCAGTTGGTTTAGAGCAATCTTGGCAAACTACTCCTGCTCTACTATTTTTACTATGCAAATTAAGATATTTGCTGTAAAAACAAAATGTAAAAGTACCTGTATGGTTGGGGGACGGGAGTACAGAATCAGGGAAGCAGTGAGTCTTTAGCATTTCTGAGTATAAATTTGCATTACAGGAATTCCAGAAATAAATTGGTACAGCTGATTCAAAATCAGCACTAATGCTACCATAGAGCTGTGCTGAGTTTATTTGAATCACTGATTACTTTGAAATATAGCTTTATACTAGATAACCCATTTCATATTGGATCATCATTCTGTTCATCCTTATCTGAACAGAGCAATAGAATGACAATGAGTGGCCAAAAAAACCAGTGATAGCCAGAGCAACGTCCATCTT
>JAPKID020004469.1:0-11663 GCA_026931265.2 Tropidonophis doriae
TTGTGAATGCCCCAACACTGCAAGTCTTCAAGAAGATGTTGGATAGCCATTTGTCTGAAATGGTATAAGGTTCCTGCTTAGGCAGGGAGTTGGACTAGATGACCTCCAAGGTCCCTCCCAACTCTGCTATTGTATTGTAAATGTGGTATGCAGATGAAGCCAATGCAAGGAAATTAACATTGGATCAGGCAACAGCATATGGAGGGGAAAAGAAACTCCCCCAGTCTTCCTCCACCCTCATTCTTAAGCACCTGTCTCCTCCCTTTTGGTCACATGACCCAGAGTGTAGCTACTATTAAGGGGTTGGAAAGAAGCCATGATCTTTGTCCTTTCCCTGGCATTTTTTTTAAAGAAGCAATCCAATTAAATCTTTATATGGAAGAGAAAACGCTTTGAAGCAAATAGTGCATCCATACTTTCTATTTGACCCATTGCCACTATGGGGCACTCTCTGATTCCTGAATGCAGAAATGCATAACTATGTCCTTTCACTTTGAGGCAATGTCAAATTCATACTCCAGCTGTGTTTTCCAGATTTAATTCAGATTCTCTGCTTTCTTACCTGAGCCTTTTTTTTTGTCTCTTTGAGTCAGTGTTAACATCTGATGACTGCCTGCATTGGTCCCTGCAGTTTCCTTGGCAAGACTCATAAGTTTTGCATTTGCCATTGTCTTCTTTTTATGACTGAGGATGACTAACCCAAGATCACTCAACTGGCTTTGTGGCTATGGCAGGACTCGAGTCTCCCAGTTTCCAGCCTAGTGTCTTAAATACTGCACAGCTAAGCTCTCCTTAAGCCCTTCAGAGTGGATGGTTTCCAACTCTTTCATTCTGATATTAGCTCCCGATCTGATTGGCTGCAGTGTCTTGCTTCATTTCCTCCAGTGACTGGTTGCTGCCTTTGGACAGTTATTGGTCAGCAGTTGGTTTTTCTTTTCTCTTTCTTTAAAAAAAGTGGTAATTTTGTGGTTGATATAATAATGTCTGTTAAGTCAATGAATTCTTCACAACCATAGACACTCATTTTCCACTTAACACTTACATCTCTTACTTTTTGGTTTCTATCCAGTCTGGATGATGCATGTGTTCTTGCTTCCTCAATCCACCCACCCCATCCATAGCACTACATGGCTTCCCTCAGTGGTGGGATGCAAATGGTTTAACAACCAGTTTGGTGAGCGTGCGTATGTGCGCTTTGCACATGCATGCTTTGCACACACCCACACCTAATGTGTGGTTTGAACAGTCATGCACCGAACATATGCTTTGTGCATATGCACAGTGTTCCAAAATCACCCATTTTAAGCTTTAAAACCTTCTATGTCAGTGCCAGTGAGTAAAACAGCTGATACGCAGCAATCCGTGAAGCAGCTGAGCTAAAAAAACAGGGAAATGTAGGACAGGAAAGAGCAAGGATAGTTGGATGGGGCCAACTGCTCATTGGAATTACCAGTTCACTCAAATCGGTTCAAACTGGCTGAATCTCACCCTTGGTTTCCTTTTTCTTCCCATAAAAATCTTTAAGTGAAAACTTTTGTGCATTGTAGGAAACGCTTCTGTAGAAGTGAAATATTAGTTCTTCCTTGCTACGAAGTTTCTGTTGACCTACCATGGAAAATAGGAAGAAAAGAACAACCTGTGCCCTATATCTTTGACACGGTTATATCACAGGAGCAATGATACAATCAGGGGAAAAGAGAAAAAAGAAGAAGAAAGAGTCTGTTTTTGTGTCAAAGAGATAAATATGGGAAAAGAATGGGGATGAACACATCCGTGCATACAAACATATGGGAAGCAAAGGAAAGGCTCTGGGACTACAGAACCATCAATAATTTTGAAGGTTTTGAAGTTGATCTAAGAAACAGCCCAAATTGGTATAGGATACCCCCAAGTTAATACCTTTGTCTGTTAGGTTAGATTTCAAGTGTTGCATCAGCAGAAATTACAGCAGAGAAACCTTTGGGGTTTTCTTACCGTGGTAAGTTTAGTTTTTCACAATAGATACATAGCTTATTTAAAGGCATGGTTTCCTACTTCACCAAGTCAACTGAGGTTGCTTTGCAGTGATGAGAAGAATTAACATTTTTCCCCACTAATCATTTCAAGCACATCTCCCATGATATCATGAGGAATATGTGAAGATACTCTTTACTGATTTGATTTCTAAAACCACTGTGCTAAAATAAGTGTGTAATGGACTGTTCATTGTGTTTATCTCTACTTAGTGGAGAAATTGAAGGATGAAGTTAATCCTCCTATATCTATGCCTTGTAGGCATGTCTTATGCTGGTCCGGTGAGTATTTCAGAAACAAGACATTTTATTGCATTTCACTTTTTAATTCTCTCCTTGTGATAACTCAGTCATCTCTTTCTTCTCTCTAGCTGCGCAAACCACGCAGGGCAGGGTATGGAAGCAAAAGTGAAGAAGTGAGTACATTTTCCACTTTTTTTTCCTGGAAAGAACGCCTTAGATTTATTAATTCAAGCAAAAATGAGCTCTAATCCCACAGGTTAACTTTTCTCCCACCACTTAATCCATCTGTGGATGCTCAGAGTCACTAGCTACTTTGAAGATCATAAAGTGTGCAACCTCAGAGGGGAAGGGCACTGTTAGCGGACAAATATGAAGGATATAATTTGCCTTCAGAAGATCAGGGGTCAATATCTAGCACAGATCAAATTATGGAGATGAAATTCTTAGAAAATAAAGACCATTTAGATGTATGAATAGTTGAGGATAAATAAATTTATCTTTTTAAATACTTAAAAGTACAAATAAAGCTTTGATATATTTTGAAAGCACACTTTCCCTTTAAGAGGAAAAATCTGGAAGAATTGGGATTACTTCTGGGTCCAGATGGTTATGTTTAAGAATATGATCTCATGATTTCTTTAACATCCAGCCAACTGGACTATTCTGAAATAGTGTAGGAATTTCAGGCTTGAATGATCAGTGGTCAGTTTTATTTCCAGCAATAAGAGTGATGGTCTAGAAGTGTTTTTTAAAATTGGAAACTTAAAGATGGGTGGATTTCAACTTTCAGAATTCCTCAACTAGCCATGCTGTAATAAAATGGTAAGAGCCATGTAGGTTAAAATGCAGTTATTGCAGGCTAATTCTGCCAATTGCCAGCAGTTCAATCCTGACCAGCTTAAGGTTGACTCAGCTTTCCATCCTTCAGCTTTCCATCCTTCCAGATCCATATTGTTTGGGAAAATATGCTGACTCTGTAATCCACTTAGAGAGGGCTGAAAGGCAGTGTGAAGCGATATGTAAGTCGTAATGCTGTTGTTGTTGCATTAGATTGCTAAGGTGCTGGTAATATGATCAAATCAATATTTTTAAAGGATTCATGTATTAATTACAGTAAAAAGAACCTCGATGAAACCTGTTGTAATCACACCTGTTATTGTTTTGATCTTCCTTCTGAGACTTGAAAATATATTCCTAGGGGTTTCCATTTCCATCTATTACATCCACCAGTAGTTCAGCCTAATGAACAATTTTATTATTTACCCAGAAGACGCAAGATAATAAATGTATTTGTTTACAGATGATGCAGTTTGGTCCATATGGCTATATAAATTCACCACAAGTAGGTCTTTTTTCTTCTTCTTGGAAGAATAGTACTATTACACACAATGAAATGTAAAGTAAATGAAAATGAATCTTGACATTTAAATGTAAATGTATTTACTTTTGAAAAGTTACTGTAAGAATTGGGCAGAAATCTATCATTGCTAAGAGGCTTCCTGCTCACTCAATAGGAAGGTGGGAAGGAGATGACATTGGTCTCATCAGTTTTTATTTACTTTTAACTTTGTTTTCTATTAGGATATGCCAGTTCCTGGTATCCTCTGAGGCATGGGACATAAACAAAAGCAGTTGAAAACAACATTTCAGCTTTAAAAGGAGTATAATAAAGGCCAGATTATAAAGCAGCTTTTTTTGAAGCATGACAGACATAGAAATATGATCTGACATAACATTCTACTTGTAATAGCGTAAATTCTCCTTTGAGCTAACCTCAGTTGGTCATGCCCCTGTAGTTTTCATTGCAATAATATGAAAGTGATTTGCCATTTCCTTCCATATCAACCTTTCTGCCCACATACAACCTTGAAGTTTCTTCGTCTCCCATCCAGATACTAATCAAAAAGGCTGTGCGATGCTTTGGATTTAATTCAGAAGATACATCAGAAAGGACAGGAATAACCAACACCTACCGAACCTTATTAAAGAAATGTTCCATAAAACGTTTTTTGACTTACATTGCATAAATTCTACTAACCAATTGTGACCCTAATTAGATTTTCAAGATAAACCAAAATCAGGTTGCTGCAAATGAAACAGTGAATGTTGTGTATGGGGAGGATGTGTCTTCTAAAAATCATTAGAAAGGCATTTTTGTACTATGGGCAGCAAAATGTGAGGACGAAACTCTAAACAAAGTAATCTAAACATAAGTCCAAACTTCTAGAAAAAAAATGCAGGTTAGTATGTCCTCCAGTAATGTCACTGCATCAGTATCCAGCAGGCACTTGATGCTGAATAAAATATACATCCAATCACTTAGATATTACCTGTCTCCACTGCCCTAATTCTGGTTCTAACCTGGTAACATGTTTATTACTGTAAATAATTGAAACATATAGGCTTAAATCAAAATTCTTTTCCTGGTCTGGATTACTGGATGATAACCCAATGACACTGCAACATTGAAAGCTGCCTTGGGAAGTACCTGGCCTTAAATCCATAGAAAATACCTGTCCCTTGGAAATAGACTCAGTACAACAAGTGTTGTCACCTTGCTAATTGTGGGTTAATTCATGTTGAAATTTTGTAGATGTTCTTATATCTTTAAATGCTAGCATTATCAGGAGGATCCTACTTAGAGTTCTTACCAATTAAAATTTCATACCACATTATGTGGGCTTCCATACAACCCATCTCTTCCAAAAATATGCTTCCCTTCTAAAGAGAACTCACATTTTGCAATGTGAGTTGTCAGTGTCTTCTACCTGGGAAAATGTTAGATTTCTTCCAGGCAATATAGTGCTTTTATAATTCTCTGCCTAAATGTTGCAATATCTACTGAAAATTTCATGCTGTAGAAATATTAATCAGTAATGTTATTTCCACGGAATTGATCAGCCATGTTCTCTCTTTTTTTCTGCTTTTTTTCTTTGTTTTACTTCCTAACCACAAGGGTTTTCTGGTGGCTTAGAAATTGGATTAATTTCTAATTTTCTTTTATTTGCTAGCCACCTAGGTTTTTTTAAAAAGTTAGGTAGATCAGAAATTGGATTAAACATTGCAAACAATAAAACAGTAATGTTGGCATCATTTTCTAAAATTATTTTAGAAAGTGTTTTTAAGATATAATTCAAATGTTCTCAATTTGTGTTTATCCCCTTCATGAAGTCTTTGCGTAGAAGAATCTTGTGATACTACCTAAATTCTTGGATAGTTATTGTTAAAGAGTACATTTACAGATGACTCATATTTCTCTCCCTAAACCCTCCCAGGCATATCACAACTGTTCTCTGATCATATTCAGTTTTGTTGACCTTTAAATGCTGAGAACTTGCTTACTATGAGCCCATCGATGAGCCCTCCAGCTAAACAATGAGAAGGAATAAAGAAGAAATGAAAATGGCATTCAGCCACCTCTCTGTCTCCTAATGCTCGCATGGCTCCTGTAACAGCCCAAATCTCCTTATCCCCACTTCAGTGGAACGGCTTGCCTCCAGAGGTTGTGAATGCCCCAACCCTGGAAGTCTTTAAGAGGATGTTGGATAGCCATTTGTCTGAAATGGTATAAGGTTCCTGCCTAGGCAGGAGGTTGGACTAGATGACCTCCAAGGTCCCTTCCAACTTTGCTCTTGTGTTATTTCCATGACATATTCCATTTCATTGGTCCTAAAAATGACAATTGCTAAATCTGCTGAATTCCAGCCTATCTTGTCTGGTAAGAAGTGGGAGGGAATGGTTTGTGATGCCAGGAGGATAATTTGGGTGTAGGATTAAGTTCATGCCTAGATGATATAGCTGTATCTATAGATGTGTAATTATAATGGACTTGGTAATGCACTATAGTTCAAAACTGCTGATTGAAATTTGGTTATTTATACATAATGTTCTTAAGGTTATTGAATATCAACACCGAGAACATAACAGTTGTGTGAGGGGGAAAAAGAAATCTTTTTATGGTAGATTTCTATCTTCTCCTAGCAGGATAACCTCACTTGACTTAGAAAAGAAAATGTGTTTTCTGCCCTAGAAATTTCTCCTCTAGCGGCAGGAAGTTAAATTCAACAGGTAAATACTGCCATCTAAAGGCCATCGTTGGTGCTTACATAATACCAGCATGTACAACATAGACTTTCACAGCTCCATTGGAGAGTGCTATCATATCAAATTTTTAAAATTGGTAAGAATCTGTGAAACATCTCACCAGCCAGAAAAAGAAGCAGTATTAATATCCACATTGCAATATGGAAAGGAAAAAAAATCTCCAGCCAAATAAAATTCATTAAGACAATTATAGATTGTTTTAAGCGAATTCATTCATTCACACTCCCTTAGAATCTGCCTTACAATTTGGATTTTTTTTTACACTTTTCTAGCTTCTACATACACTTGCGGCTTTTTAGGAAGCTTTTATACCAATATGAAGGAAAGAAGAATACAAAACCACATGTGAGTTTTCAAACCCTTTTCTTTTTTTTCCTTTTTTTTAAAGTGGTAAATAGAACATGAATGTGATTTTCTACCTGAGTGAAATGTTCTGGATTTAGCGTACTCCACATGTTCCTCATAACAGCTTTGTGGAAGACGTCCAAAGCAAATTGAATTCATTGAACATTAAGTATGTAGATAGGCTTCCTTTATTAAAGGACTTCAAAACAGAACTAATTTATCTTCTGTTTGGAGATGACTTTTTTTTTTTAAGAAGGGCCATGTCATCTGTACAGAAGAAAAAAAAATACTCCTACTCCAGTCATACTGAAATTCATCTGTTTTATTGCTTCTTAATATATTGCATCTGAAATATTCTTAAACTAAACTTCAAAGGTCCAAGTCATTCTAAGAAGTTTTCAATATGGTACAAAGGGATTTATTTCTGCCTTATTGGAGGGGTATCCAACCGTGACAGCTTTAAGACTTGCGGAATTCAACTCGCAGAATTCCCTAGTCAGCATGGCTGGCTGGGGAATTCTGGGTGTTGACATCTACCAGTCTTAAAGTTGCCAAGGTTTAACACCCCTGCCTGCAAATTGGAAAATGAAGGCATGCTCATTTCTCTAACACCCATAAAAAATTATCTCACAGATGAGATCAAAATGACAATTTTCTTTTGGATGGGTGCAGTAATCCTAGAATGTGCTGGTTGTCCAATCGTTTGGTAGCAAAATCTCATCAAGTCACACTAACTGGATGGAGGGGAAGAACCACTCCAACTTCTGCTGGCATAATTAAGACCAGGGTTTGAAAGAAAATGAGTAACTTAGAGCCAACTCCACCTTGTCTTCTTCCTCTATCATGGAATACTTCTTTTGAAACTCTAGGTTTGACAATGCCAGTCCATAGATGCAACAGGGAACTTTACTGTAATAGAGGTGTGGGACTCTTCACCCTATCTAATGGAACTTCTGAAAGGAAACTGGCTAGCAAGTATATGTGTACTAAATTCACAAGGCTTAAAACTTCATTCCTGATCTCAAACCGTGCATTACATTAGCTTTGTAGTAAAAACTAGACTATTTCTCTGCAAAGCTATTCATAAAATTGATCAAAAGTGGAACCAGGTTCCAATTTGACCCAATCGCTTCTATTAAACATGAGCATGGGGTGCCATCATACTTTTTAATAGCTCTAAAAATAAAGAATCAAACACCATTCAGCCATTTCAATCTCTCATACCTATACATTTTTCTATGATCAAAGTATTATAAAGTTCTTTTCAGATAAGCTGGGGAAGAAAAATGGGAGTCAAAACTGAAAAGAAATGGCTTTGGAAATAAATTGTTGCTATTATTCTTTTTCTTTCTCATTATAAGACTTTTCAATGGCATGAAAATAAGAAAAGCAGGAATCAAGCTTGGCTGCTAGAAACTAACCTCTGAAACAATGTGTGTTTCCTAAATCATCTACATCTGGCTGGTGGCTTAATGAGCCAGAGTTTACCAACGTGGGCCCTGGAATAATTCAAGAGAGAATGAGAAAGAGGGAGACAAAAGGACATTATGCTTGTATTTTGAATTGTTTGTAATTTTGAATTTTCCCAGGTGCTCATGCAAAATAGGTGCAGATGTTTTCAGCCAACGGATGAGGTATATTATATTGTTATAAATACAAGCTGTGTGCATGCTATCATCTTGCCACAGGTTCTAAAATGCCCTAAGAGATTACTAAATCTTGAATTTTTAAATATAAAATACATAGACATTGTTTCAGTGGTGAATATATTTCAGCATTGTTGAAGGCGGAAAGTATAAAAATGGGATTGGACTGTCAGGCATTATTACTTATTACTATGTACTGTACTGTGGAAACTGGCCATTTAAAACTATATACAGACAGCTTGTTTGGGGTAGTGACTAAAACACTGGATTAGAGGGTGGGAGAGTGGGCATTCTAGTCCTGCCTTAGACATAAAAGCCAGCAAGGGACTTTGGATACATGCATCTTCTCTCTCTTCCATTGGTAGAAGTTAAAGGTAAAGGTTCCCTTCGCATATATGTGCTAGTCATTCCCAACTCTAGGGGGCAGTGCTCATCTCCATTTCAAAGCCAAAGAGTCAGCGCTGTCCAAAGATGTCTCCATGGTCATGTGGCCAGCATGACTAAATGCCGAAGATGCACAGAACACGGTTACCTTCCCACCAAGTTTTTATTTTTCTACTTGCATTTTTTACCTGCTTTCTAACTGCTAGGTTGGCAGAAGCTGGGACAACTAACGGGACCTCACTCCATTACACGGTGCTAGGGATTCAAACCACCGAACTGCCAATCTTTCTGATTGACAAGCTCAGCATCTTAGCCACTGAGCTAATGTAGTGGCGCTATGTTGTAGAAGTTACTGGCAAGTTATTTCTGAAACTTACAAAGATAACTACATGGTTTGTTCCTATAGTCACTAAAAGCCAATGGTGACTCAATTGACCATGTAAATAATAATGCAAAATGTTAAGTAAGACATTCATCATATCGCTGGTAGAAGTGTCTTTTATCTCAGCTTTTCATCCTATATGTTGACTTGCAAACTACATGGTTTGTGTGGCTGGGTTGGGGTGCCATGTAATTGACAATATCACCATGGCATGTCTAGCCAATCTCATTGGTAAGGAGCTTCCCCTTCTTTCTCATTATTAGTCTGAATAAATTGTGGCTGGAAAAGAAAAGTTGAGGTAACTGGAGCTGCCAAGTTATTTTGGTGTCCTAAATTCATCATGAAAAAAGATCCCAAATCTGGTCACTGGATATGCGGGAGCTACAGTATATCCACAGCATTAGCTTCTTATGGCATAACCACTTACTTAAGCAAGGGTAAGAAGAGTTAAATAGACATTTACAGAAGAATGAGAAGAAGCTGATATAGTCATTTGGTCCTAATGAAATTGGGATGTGCATTTCACTTACATGGAACACGCTTCATTTTACTTAGACAGAATTCAAATCTTTCTCAGGAACATATTATCAAAATTTCTCAGGATTTCTTCAGCTTCCCGCACAGAGCATTACGACGTTGTTTAGATCTGTATAAAATAAGCAAAGTAGCATTGCTTTGAGTTCCTAATGAGTGGGGTGGCACAAGTCAGCCCTTCTGTGTGAATTAGAGTCCCAAGAGTTTTCAAGAATCTACATCTGAAAATGAACTTGCATGATTCATGATGTTACTTGCCACCCACTTTCCTGCTAACTCAGATGAAAAACCTACAGATCTGATATTTTGATAGAAGAGGTATGAAAAGGCTGGTGAAATCTGAATAACTTTGAGCACGATTTTCTATGAAATTCTGTTCAGCTATTTATCAGTTTGTGCTCTTAGTCCTTCTGCAAAGATCAGAAATACTCCTTCCGCACTTAGATGATAACGTTTGAATAGAAACTTACATTTTAAGTGGCAATGGAGTGGAAAAGACCAACATTAAGATCTACTCCAGAAAGTTGCTTACCTCTGCTTCGCTGCTATGTGGTAACAAACTGCCATGAAATGTAGGGAAGGGAAATGAAGGGAGAAAACTTGGGAAAATGAAAATAAGTGCTGTAACTCCTCAATGTTTATGTTTGTTTATGTTTATTTTATTTATATCCCGCACCCATCTCCACAAGGGACTCGGGGCGGCGCACAAGGGAATATTAAAACCGTAATACAAAATACAATATAAAATAACAGAAGATACATATTGTCTCATGAGTAACTGCTTTTGCAACATGTTAAGAACTAATAAGCATAGAATTTTAGAGTGATCCATATCTTTTATTCTTTGCCTAATATTCAGCTGCTCAGGGAGTAAAGTCATATATATGGAGACTAATTTTCAAAAGGTGATTACAAGAACGTTGGAAATCTATCAGAATAAGAAAAGCTAAATATATGGGTATCAAATTTCAGTTTAATCAAATAGGATCAGATCTTTACCTCTGCCTTCAAAAATCCATCCTTAAGTCACACAATAACATAGGAACTTGAAAGATTAAAATGTTGATTGAATCATAAACCACCTGAGGTTGAAGAAATTGGGTGCTACAGAAAAGCTAAACAAAAAAAAACCCCACCAGTGAACAATTTATTACCTCAAAAGATATAAATCATGCTGTAGCTCAAGCTTGGCTTCTTAAAAAATAGTTTTAGAACTTTTGCTTTTCAAGGCTTTAAGAAGGACATCAGAGGGGGGCCTTCAGCTGGTTTGGACTGATTCGGGAGAACTGGCTGTTAAAATTCTGCCCAGTTTGGTGAACTGGCTAATCCATTAATCCAGGATTTCATGCCTGGAACAAATGTAATGTCTTTGGGCTGATTTATGAAAATAAGGAAAACAAGAAAACTTCATCAAAAACTTGAATTGCCATAATGTTGCCTTCCTAAAGGCCCCTGCTTCAGGTTGCTAATTTTTTCATTACTAGTTTGGGTGTGCTCCCTCGTGGAGTAGTGCATACACACAGCACTTATGTGCATGCGCAGAAGGGTACAGGCAGGTGGGTAGAGCCTCACACCGCCACTACTACCGTTTCAGCTGATCTGGGCCAAACTGACAGCAACCAGCCTCTGCCCTGTTTCCTTCTTTGCTCCAATTACAATTCCCATACTAATAAACTTTATGTCCAGGTTTAGAACCAATGCTGAGAAAATAAGCTTGAAAGAGGGTTAAAAATCCTTCCACCCACTTGGACCTTTTCCTCATATCAGTACATCTCTTTGCAAAACAGGTTGTGCTTTAAAACACACATCTGCCTCTAGCACATTTAGTTGGACAACAAGCGGACTCTTTGGAAAGAAATCAAGGAAAGGAGGGAAGAAAACCAAGAGACCCTTCCAAAAATGTAATGGGGTGGGTAGGGAAGGAATCTTAAGTATCAGTGTAGAAGTCCTTTTTTCCCAGTGATAACAGTTCTAGGATAAATCAGATCAATAATAATGTCTGTCCATGTATCT
>JAPKID020004470.1:0-11663 GCA_026931265.2 Tropidonophis doriae
TTTCCACTCCCTTTAAACATATTAAGCTATTCAAATATTTTAGGTATCATTTGGCCCATTTCCCACAGGAATATATCAAAAAATTGATTTTAGAAAGTTTTAAATTATTACATTATCTACAAATCATGGGAACCTGGATTATAGTCTAGCATATTAAATTGCGTTGTTATATCTCCTAGCCCTGCTGTTCATCTACTATATTTCCATTTCAAGTTTCAAATGCCATTACCTGCTCCGTCCTTTTTAGCAGTGATTTGACCACTGGAGATGAGAAATAGCTAGCAGCATGGATATCTAATTGAGCATTATATGGTGGCAGTGCAGACCACAGCTTGGGCAGGATGTGAGCATATCCGCTACCAATGGTGTCCACTGCCACACCATCAAGGATGAATTCCTTTTGCTTTTGTAGACATCTCCGTGTAATACAAGTCATGATTAGAAGAGAAAATGGTGACTTGTCACATCAAACTACTAATCTCTCACCACCTCAGAGTATATATATGCTACCTCTCTCCTAGCAACTCTCATTATTACCCTACTAGAGTCTCTGTGATGTTACCAAGAGACAATTGTTCCCTAACAACCTGAAGCTGGCATAGCTTTTTCATTTGTGTAGTTGTTTACTTTAGTATAGTTCATTCAATATTACCTTTAGTTTTACATTTGTATTAATTAATCTACCATAGTTCCTGCACAACAGAAAACTTAAAATTGCTAAGCTACATTTAAAGTAACATGCCAAATTTATTTTTTTTCCATACAACATATAACTGAGAATTAATTTCCTTTAGTACTGTGCAGCTCACAATTCCCGATACATGAACTGTAGTGGAAGACAATCTTTTTAGATATATTAATGGAACGTTCAAAGTATTGTAGCCTAAAATAAATGAATAACCAGTTACATGTTTCATGTATTTCATTCATGTCAGTGAAATCACTGATTTTAAGTTCCCACTTCTGAATAATTAAATAGTGTAAATGGTGCATAGAAAAAAGTACATTATACCTTTCTGAATTGCCAGATTCATATATTTAACTGATGCTTTGACTGCAATTCAAATTATGTATTGTCTTTTAAAACACTCCCAAAGATTATGCACTGTGTAGTGCAATCATTCATGTGTTATGAACAAGAGCATATTACAAAAATTTATGATTGTATTGTCCTATGCTAGTTAATTGTTCATTTTTTAAAAAAAGGTCGCATGGGTGCATCTTTGTTAAGATTTCTTTCATTTAATTTGCTGAAATGATACAATCTGCTCAACTTTACTCAGTGGGAAAGGCAAGAGAAAGAGAGCCCAGCTATGTAATTAACTATTCTGCATAACTTGGGAGATATTTCTAGCACAAAAATGTACTATATTCAGCTGGGATGTGAGAACCCACAACAGAGTTTACAGCTTTAGTGATTCAAAGCAGCGTAACTAACATACATGTAAAATAATTTAAATCGCTTAACAGAATTCTATATACATTTATTATTATATTTTTTATATATTTTACGGCAATTAAAAAACATCCAAAAGGAGTTAGCCTATCACTGGGCAACCACAGAGCAAATAATTCTGGTGTAATTCTGGTAATTCTTTTGTACAGTCGTAGTTACAGTATACATCTTCTGTGTTTTGAGTAAGATTATACAAATATGGTTGTCCTTCACCTATTTCTAACCTTACAACTTTTAAAAAGGTGAAATTAAGGTTGTCCACTGACCCATTTCATTTTCATTTTATTAGATTTATATACCGTGCCACTCTCCCAAAAGGGACTCGGGGCAGTGCACAGGGAAGATAAAAATACAAATACTGATAATAAATATGTCTTAAATACTCTAAAAACTTATTAAATTAACCCACAATCTGTGCTAAAACCAATTTAAAATCCCCATTATTAAAACTTAATTAAATCTAAAACCAGTCGGTAACATAGTCTCGGAAGTTAAGCCAGGCCTGCTAAGTGAAAAAAGTGCATTTTTAATTTTTGGCAGAAGAGGCGGAGGTCCGTGATGTTCCTAAGGTCAGGGGGTAGATCATTCCAGAGGGCCGGGCCCGCCAGAGAAGGCCCTTCCCCTGAGCATCGCGAGCCAGCATTACCCGGCCGTAGGCACCCGGAGCAGACCCTCTCTGTGGGAGCGAATCGGTCAAAGGGATGTATGAGGCGGTCTCGCAGGTAACTAGGACCCGTGCCATGGAGCGCTTTAAAGATGATAATCAGCACCTTGAAGTGCACCCGAAAGACCACAGGCAGCCAGTGCAGCTCGCGCAGGAGAGGTGTTATATGGGACTGCCGTGAGGCTCCCCAAATCCCCCGCGTGGCCGCATTCTGCACTAGCTGGAGCCTTCGGGTGCAAGGGATCTTAATATACATCAAAAATGGATTTGCACTGAGATTTATTAAAACAGCACATCAAACAATTGTGCATTTTTGTGAGTAAATATTCTGTTAATAATATCTAAGCTAGTTCAGAATGTCTGTTTCTTTCCTTCTCTATAACATGGAATAGTCACATCACAAAACTTTGAGCCAATCACTTTTATTTGATTTTTACAAAGAACAAACATATTTATGCAATACTGCCAGCATTGGAAGCAATTCTGGGCCATAGATCTGCACACTCCTTGGCTACAGGGCCTGTGATAGCAGAGCCTGGAAAAATAAAGAACAAACCAGAAATATTTCTTAGCAGCAGCCGCCCAACACCATTATAAAAACAAACATCTACATTTATGATGAACTGGAAATACCTTGACTTTTTTGCATGAAACAAGATCAAAAATGAAGAGTTTACTACAATCATAAAATAAGAAGTGTACTTAATGTTTGCTGCAAAATAAATGGTAAGCGTCTATTTTTTTCTTTTTAATTGTTTAATTTTTAATTCTACACTTTTGCTTTTCTTGTTTTCTTTCTTTGTTGCTTGCTTCTGCTCTTTATTAGTTTGTGCTAGTTTTGTAAAATTTTAATGAATGCCCAGGACATTTTAACAAGTCATTTTACAACAATGAGACCATCCCAGAGGACTAGCTTCACTGTGAATTACAATTCTCTAACTCTAACATAATAAGCTACTAATAGACTGAATATTTTTGAAAGAAGCAAAATATGACGTTCTTTTTAATTTTGTGGCCCCTTTAGCAGCAATACCTTTCATTTCTCCTTTGTTGTTTACTATCACTCCTGCATTGTCTTCAAAATACAAGAATACACCATCTTTTCTCCTGTAGGATTTTCGTTGACGAATCACAACTGCTGGATGCACTATGAAAAGTTCAAAATCAGTAGTTTAGTAAGCAACACCTGAATTTGAAATCAAGCAAGTTTCTTTAGAGTTGTAGAACATGCTGCAACTGAAAACAATTAGATCAACCTTATTAAATTCCAGGGCATGGCAGCATAGAATATAAAATGCAAAACCCTAAACGCATATATGTCAGAAAAATTAGAACGAAAACATGCCCCAAGTAGTATTAAATTCTTTATGACTTACTGGTATCACAACAGTTAAGCATGGTATGTGCTTACACCATTTAATTAACAGCACTTCAAAAATACTCGGCTCTGGAGAGACCATCTCTTAGGCCTTTAGCTTTGGTACTAGTGCTCAAGTAAGATTTGTAATAGACATAAACTTTAAAAGTATATGATTTTACTTTATTATAAAACATTCACCTTTGGGGGGAAATTGGAGAACAGAATAGTCTTTGCTTGTCTAGTATCTTTGTTATGGACTACAGCTCAATCAGCCCCCCCATTCTGAAAACTCTGGGAGTTATCATTTGAGGAAGATAGATAGAATACATATGCATCACTTACAGTATTTCTGGCCTAAATTATATTCTATTCTGGACTAAATTAATGTACTCTTCTAAAATATAACCCAAACTAGATATATTAGTCTAAATTAAATTTCCCAAAGGAAAAATGTTTTTCCCATAATATATGAACTCAGAAGATGGAAACACAATCTGATATATAAATTAATTTAAAGTAAACCCATACTAGATTCCATCCAATGTTGATAATTTAGCCCAGAAACACTTCATAGTTAAGTCACAACTAATGTAGATCCTTTAATATATTTACCACAAGGATATCTATATCCAACCATCTTAACTTTTAATTACTTTTAATGCTGAAAATATTAGATGTAATGATTAGATCGTAACCATAGTTTCTTCCAACTGCTTTTCTCTTACAGTCCCAAAGTAATAAGATTATAAATCAATACATCTTATTTACTCCATCACTTACCCTTCTTTCTCAACTCTGGCTTGCCTTTCTTGACAGTAGCCATTACCATGTCCCCCACACCTGCAGCGGGCAGTCTATTCAGACGCCCCTTAATTCCTTTCACAGAGATTATGTACAGATTCTTGGCTCCTGTGAAATGAAGGAATTATTGCTGTTAACAAATACTTACTATCAAAGTTATAAAGACTTCTCCTATTTTTTTGTTGCATTACCGATTGAGGCAAACAGCACAAGCTGCAACCTCACCCAAAAGTAATGCTGTTTCTTTATCCTTTCGCGACAACTCTGTGGGCCATCTGAAAACAGACCCAGTAAGTGCTTTTTGAAAGGAAAAACACATTGCTTCTAGTCTGCATCATGTTCTTTTAGCATGACTGCTATGGCTCACAACTGAACTTACTAGGATTTATTTATGTAATACATTGTTTACCACCTAGGTATTTCATAATGGACAAACAGAAGTTCCATCCAATTCCAGAAATATCTTCCATTATCCGAAGGTAGAGGAAACCTTAAATAGGATCTCCTACAATGAATGTTACAATTGTCCATACAGCTTAAATATTTACCAATCCAACATTCAGGAGACCGATATTAGAACTAGCATTTCTCCATCTACTTCAGGACTGATTATGCTGCTTAATCAATTAATTGAAAGAACCATTCGTTACCTGTAAGCTGCTCTTGGGAGCCCTTTTGGCTAAAAGTCAGTTTAAAAGTGCTTTAAGAAAATTCCCAGACTTTGATAATAAATGTATATATATATGAATACTTATGTGGTAATTGGATATGAATACTGAATAAACTTTATTAAAGGAGATGAGTAAATATTACTGATGTTTGGTTAAAATAAACTATAGGGAATAATGATTTTGGAGGATAGTAGAATTAACAAATATTGTGCCAACATGTGGCTATGTTTTAAGTTTCTATTGGTATGTTTTAAAATGAAGGATGTATAATACAATTATAACTAATTAAGGAAGGTATGGAAAAGATAAAGTTTATAAATATATTTAATGTGATGCACTTGAAATAATATGAAACCTGAATGAATATCAGAGACATATGAAAATATTTTGTAATCAGCAGAACCACAGAACCACTTTCTATAACATGTGAGATTAACGATTTTTATGTTGTGTTTAAAAATAAAACAAATAAAAATCTTTTTAACAAAAAAAAAGAAAGAAAATTCCCAGACTTGCTGCCCAGAATTATTTATTCAAATTAATCAAAATTAAGACATACCTGTATTATCTGCACAGTTGATCACAGCTCCCACTGGGAGACCAAGTGAAATGCGAAATTTCGCACCAGATGAACCACCACGTCCTATTAAAAAGGCAAAGAATGAATGTTTTATTAAAGCAATAAAAATATGCCAATACCTACCATCTTTTTTGATTTTTAAGTCTTAAAACCAGGTAAATTTACCCCTCACTAAGAAATCACTGTTTTCCATATACTTACACAAAAGCTCACACTGTGTTAATTGCTGTTAATAGTTTGAAAAACTCCATTAATGGTAGCTAAACTATTAACTCTACTGATCTATGAAGCCTCTCCGATCTCCATACTGTGGTTAAAAAAAAGGGGGGGGCGGAGTTGCATATCCCTCATCCCTCACCCAAATGGGCAAACATGAATAATTCATTTTGTCCTCTCAAAGATCTAAGGAAGTTTCTCAACTGTCGCAACTTTTAAGACATATGGATTGCAATTTTTCATGCTGGTTGAGGAACTCGATATATCTTAAAAGTTATCAGTTGGCAGGAACTACAATAGAAGTAAAGTTCTGGATGATGATAGGCCAATATGTGGAGTACACCGTCTGCAAAAGACTATATCAGAAATATTATTATAGTAAAGTCATACTAAAGCAGCTGAAGTTACAACTGCACTGCTTTCCAATCAACTTCTCACCTTCCCGCCCTCAATTGTTTCCTCAAATCCCACGAACCAAAAAATATTGTTTTTGAGCGAGGTTGTCGAAAATATTCATCTCGTCAGAGACCTAACTTTCACCCATCAATAATGCTCGATAGAGTGAGCCTAATATCTTCCCAAACTAGAGCGATGACGGAGGATTCCCTTCCAGACCATCTCACAGTTTAACAGGCCTTACCTCGCTTAGACATCTTGCTCAGGAGGCTGGGGGGAAAAAGAAAGAAACCGCAAGGCTTGCCGGGATAACTAATACGTTTTCAAAGTCCCATGTCACGTGAGGCGACCTCTCCTGTGAATGCCGGAAACGGATATAAAATGAGCCCTACTCTTTTTTTTTTAAAATAGCTAAAGTAATATTATACTGTCAAAAGGTGAATTTAGTAGGAGGGGTTTAGCCGGCTTTTTTTTAAGTTTGACTTTGTAGTTTAAGTCTGTACATATTTATTCAAAGAAACGCCCTCTTTAAATACATTTAGTCGTCCATCTCCGCCGTAGGGCGATTCTGTACATGTATTCCCAAGTAACTGAGCTTAATTTTATTTTTAAAAGAATATTCAAACTAAGTGGGTCATTTTAAAATATTGAATCCTAATTAATCGAATCCTGATAAGAGTTCTCCTAAACATGTGGGTTTAATTCCAGTTACTATTTGTAGTGCAAAAAGAGTCCCTAAGCTAATATTTTGCAAAAATAAAGGGAACATTCTATGACAGCTTGAAGATCAAGAGTACTGCTATTGTACAAAGTTTAATATTTTGAAAATGAAATGAGGAGCAGGAAATAATATTTAAGGAAAAATAAGGCAGGTTAGCTGAAGTGTTGACCAAAATTTGAACAGCAATTTAGGCATGATACTGAACTGTTGCTTGAAACGTGAATTGCATTGGCTCAGACTCTTGGGTTGACTTGATATACTGAACAATTAACTAATTAGGTTGAATTTGTGTAATAAAATAAGTTAAATGTAATTAAGTAATTTGTAGTTAAGTATGTTATGAAAACGTAGTTGTACAATAATTTTTACCTTTTTGTTATCTGTTTTATTATTTTCCTCTTTTTCTTTCCCCATTCAGCAATAGGTGTACAAATATATACTATTATCAGGACTACATTTGAAAATTTGAGGAGGATTGAGGATGATATTTTTGATTGATTTTTAGATTGATTTTTAAGAAGCATCTGAAGAGGATCTTGACCAGTGTATTTAGATGCAGGACTAGAAGGGGACCTCATCAAACTTGCAGATTACACTAAACTGACAGGAATAGCCAACACCCCAGAAAATAGGCTCAAGATCCAGATGGATCTTGACAGACTTTAATATTGGTCCGTATCTAACAAAATAAAATTCAACGTAGACAAAAGTAAGGTTTTATACTTAGGCAAGAAAAACTAAATGTACAGATTAGGTGAAACTTTGCTAAATAAAAATAATTGCAAGAGGGATCTTGGAGTCCTAGTAGAAAACCATTTAATATAAACTAGCAGTGTTCTGCAGCTGTCAAAAAAAGACAATACAGGAGGATTGAAACAAGATCATATAAAGTATGAGTACTGCTTTACAAGGCTTTGGGAAGACCACACACTGGATTGTTGCATCCAATTCTGGTCACCACAACATAAAAATATGTTAGGACTCTGGAAAGACTGCAAAAAGGAGCAAGAAGGTAATTAGTATCCTGGAAGCTAGAACATATATGAAGAAGAATGCTGCCACAAAGAAGAGGGGGTCAATTTATTCTTCAAAGTGCCTGAAGGCAGGACAAGAACGATAGATGGAAACTAATCAAGGAGAGAAGCAACCTAAAACTAAGGAGAAATTTCTGGTGAAAGTGCATCGGTTTGCTTTCAGAAGTGCTCCATCACTGGAGGCTTTAAAAAAAGAGGACAATTTGTCTGAAATGGTAAAGGATCTTTTGCTTGAACGGGGTTGGATTAGAAAATCTCCATGGTCTATTATTCTATTATAGTGAAGATGTAAATTGCAGTAAGTGTAATACTGATTGTTGACCAGTGTAACACTGGTTATTATACTTTCCATGTATATTGGACTACATACATGGAATCATCCCCATTCATAATTTCTATTTGTTATGTTGGCAGAGAATACTATAGCCAATATGTCCTCTGTAGATTATTTTTACAATATAATGCCGAATTCCATATGGAATCTTATGCCCTCCTGTTTAATGAGCATTTCAAATCAGTGACCAATACAAGTTCTCAGACTCAATATATTACAATTTTAATGGTTGCCTTTCCTGAATAGTCAAAATCAAACATTTAAAACACTAAAATATATCAGTTTTTCCTATCATCACTCAGCAGAAAAAAAAATCCGTTCTATATATTAGTGACCAAAGTGGAAGCAACGATTTTTCAGGAAAAAAATGCAAACGCCAAAATAAGCTGTTTATATTAACGTGTGGATTGTTTCCAAATACTAATTAACAGAATTTAAAATCCTACTGTAAAAATAGGTCTATAGTTTCTCTCCTCTCTTTTGAAGAGAAACTACAGCAAGAACAAAACCAGCGAGGGGGGTATAGCTCAGTGGCAGAGCATTTGACTGCAGATCAAGAGGTCCCTGGTTCAAATCCGGGTGCCCCCTCAAAAATGCTTTTTTTTGTTCAAAATTCAAACCAAGCAATTCACTGATCGGAATTTTGGAACAACGGAGAAGCAATATTATAAAACATACAATTTATGTACATTATGTACATACATGAAACAAATTTACGCAAATTGCGTAACAAGAATCTCGGCAGCACCGTGTACGCGCAGCTCTAAGTTCTTTAAAATGACCAATCAAACTCGAGCAAATCATTTTTAATTTACACAATTACAAAATCGCCGGGCTCTATATATGTCAATATCTCTAATGCTAAGGATAAAATCAGCCCCGCTAAATGAATTACATATCCGCGGTTTTCAATCTGAACAATCGTATGATGTGTGGAGTTCTACACTCAACATGGCTAGAGAATTCTGGGAGTTGAAGTACAGGAAACGTCTCAAAATTGCTCGGGTCGTGAAACATGGCAGTAAACCAAGATGGTTCCAACAGGAAGCCTTCCGATCTGCTTCCGAAGCCGGAGGGGCTACCTCGCGCAGCACGCTCATGTGCTTCTCTGCCGCTGCCAAAGATTGGTCGATTCAGTCCACGCGACTGGGGAATTGGCAGACACGCCGCGTGACTCACCTAGAGACGCAACCGCCGTCGTCCTGCAAAAGAAACAGAAATTGGGGCGGGGCTGATGAACCAAGGCCGCCCTTCCAAATCCACCTCTTTTTGTTCCTCCTTCCTGATTGTGAAATATGGTTTGAAGTGGAAGCTCCTGTCGTAGTGTTTTTATTTTAAATCTGAAAAGGTATTAAAGAAATAGTTAAGTTGTGAAGACAGAGGGATATGTTCCAAATATATGTGTGCATTTTAAAATTTAATAATTGCACGCAGTTTCATTTACAACAAAGTAAATTAAGTAGTTCTTAATTTACTTAATGTTCTTGATGTATGACTACAATTGAGCCCAAATTTCTGTTGCTAAGCGAGACAATTGCTAAGTGAAACACCCCCCCCCCCCATTTTATGATATTCTTGCCACAGTGGTTAAATGAATAGCTGCTGCTGTTAAATTAGTATAAGGTTGTAAAGTGAATCTGGCTTCCCTGTTGACTTTCAGGTCATAAAAGATGATCACGTAATCCAGGACACTGCAACCATCAACAATATGAACCAGTTGCCAAACATCCAAATTTTGATAATGTGACCATGTGTATGCTGCAACGATCATAACTGAAAAATCATAAGTCATTTTTTTCACTGCTGTTGTGACTTTGAATGGTTACTAAATAAAAGATTAACATGAAGATGACTTGTAATTGAAAGGAATAATATTAATATTGAGTCGCTGAAGTAGTATGGCATGCTTTTGGGCAGCCCTAATATTTCTGCAGAGCAGTCCTTTATATGCCATGTCTAGTTGCAGCAGTCCTCGGCCCAGGAAAAGGCAGAGGATGCTATTCTAAAATAAGCTTTGGTAATGAAGATAGAAGTGTTGAGCAGAAACACAGAAAAGAGACTTGATAATCAACTCGAGGGATTGCATATGCAGACATGTCAAAAAGAAGTTGTCTTTTAATGTTGAGGTGAAATTTCCAGAGAAATATTGCAGACTACAGGAATAGGATCACTATTCAGGTGACACTGAGAATACAGATAAACCTCCAAGTGCTTCAATGATCCTCTAAAAAGGATGCACATTACCAGCTATGTGTAAGGAATATAAATCCTTCCATTCCCCACTATCGTGTCAGAACTGAAGAAGCTTCTTGGATGAGAAGCGAAAGGTCTTCAAAAGAAAAAACAAAGTCCAGTTGCCTCCTGAAAAAGCACCTTTGGGACAGGTGAAAGAAAAGAAAAGTTTTTTTCTCAATCTGCTTTATAATCTAAAAAGCTGTATGGTTTATGCAAAAAAAAAAAATCTCTTCCAAATTGCCAGCCACTGATAGCAAAACTTCATCTGTGTAGTGAGTGGTAATTTTGCCTTTTAGATGGTTAGTTAGATTGAAATTTCTCAGGATTGCTTGTTTTCATTTTGCCCTACAATATTGTATTTTTGTTTAGATTTGCATATTTCCTCAAATCTTTACTTACTAGAGAGAATTAAAAAAGCACAAAAATAAAATAGTTTCTGCATACTTTTACAAGAAAAAATCTATTTCCAAGGTCTATATAGACTTTCCAAGGGCTATATTTCCATTAGACTTTGGAGTGGCAGTCAGTAAAGAAGAAGAGGAAGAAAATATTTTTGTGCAATCTATATTAATTCCACCCAGAATTGCTTATTATTGGTATTCTAACCTGTATCAAGAGTATTTCCACTGTAATATTTTTGGTCAATTTGCCGAAATAATCTGCAAACAATATGGATTATGTAAAAAAACCCCAAACCTGTCTTTTCATTAGTCTAGAAGTATTATGACACTGATCGTTAGATAATCTTAAAATATAATAGTTTGAAAATATGCCAGGTTGAGAAATGCTGCCAAAAGTGTTCCTTCCACTCCACTAATGGCTCTCAATTAGCTAGGCAGGGAACTACAACAATCCTTGCTTTCTTAGTAAAACAACAAACTTATCAATAAACAATAAATATCCATTCCCAGCTCTCAAGTTCACTCTTGGGACATTACGTTTTAACTGATTCCCTTCCTAAGTGGTCAGATGATTACTTATGTGCCCAAAAGTTGTGTTTATTTTAATGACTGCACAGATTTTCTCTGTCCTAACTTACTTTGCAGGTCTTTCAGTAGCGTACTCATACGATCCTCTTCTTTCTCCTTCTACCTTTGCAACATAGACTTCGCTGGAGAACTAGGTCTTCATATAATAAGGTATAATGATTTGAGCCTGGTCCTATGTGCCTTGAGTGAGAACTCTTAATTTGATA
>JAPKID020004471.1:0-11662 GCA_026931265.2 Tropidonophis doriae
GCTCCAATCATTTGTCTAAACCTAGTCCCCATTTCCATTTTTTCCAACGTCTTGAGTAGAAAATTCCAGTTCACTCTGTCAAAGGCCTTCTCCGCGTCCAAGAAAACCAGCGCCGCAGGGATCTGTCTATTCTTCTCAAGATAGTCAATTAAATCTATAAGTTGCCTCACATTCTCCTTCATATATCTACCTTCAATAAATCCTGCTTGGTCATGATGAATTACCTCTTGAATAACTGGCATCAATCTGTTGGCTAATACTTTTGCAAAAATTTTGTAATCAGTATTCAGAAGAGATATTGGTCTGTAATTCTCTGGCTTCTTAGGGCCATCCTCATCTTTCGGTATCAATGATATAAAAGCCGCTTGCCATGAAGAGGGTATTTTGCCTCCTTGCTGTATGTTACAAAATAAATCTGTAAGATGTACAATCATCTCCATTTGTAAAGTCTTGTAGTAAATTGCAGTTAAACCATCAGTCCCTGGAGCCTTGGCTGGTTTAAGTTGCTTTATGGCTAGACTGATCTCTTCAGCGGTTATCAAACGTTCCAAATCTGCCTTTTGCAATAGAGATATTTTAGTAACCCTTTTTCCATCCAAATATTCATCTATAGTCTTGTTTTGTATATTGTCTTTTGCATACAGCTTACTATAATAATCCACAAAAGCTTTTTGAATCAAATCCTGTTGGTAGACCTCTTTTCCTTGATACTGAGTTTTATCAATAGTTCTATTATTCATCTGCTTTCTCAAGGTGTAAGCCAACCACCTACCCGGTTTATTAGCATTAACAAAAGTGCTATGTTTCGCAAATTGTAAATTAGTTGCAGCTTGCTCCGAAATAAGCATTTGAAATTGATCTTTCAGCAACTTTATCGCCGATTGAAGTAATACATTATTTGGATTTGCTACAAGTAACTGTTCCTTTTTCTTTATTTCTTCTTCCAATTCAATTGTCTTTTTCTGTCTATTTTTTCTGTGCTTAGAGTTCATATATATCAAAACCCCACGCATATAAGCTTTGCTTGCATCCCAAACTATTTCAATCGGGGTACCTTTGTTCAGATTCAGGTTGAAAAATTCCGTCATATGTTTTTTAAGTTCTTCCACATTTTTTTCATATCTAAATAAATTCTCATTAATTCTCCAGGACCTTCTTTGCTTCTTCCCTACTTCAATTTCTAGCCACACCGGGCTATGATCAGTTAATGTCCTGGGAAATATCTTTGTTCTCTTCGTTTTAGGAAGTAAATCATTTGTTATCAAGAAGAAATCAATCCTTGAGAAAGATTTATGTCTATCAGAGTAAAAGGTAAAGTCCAGCTCACATGGGTTATGTATTCTCCAAATATCTTTTAATTCCAGATCTTCTTGTAGTTCAAAAAAGGCTTGTGGTAACTTACTGGTAAATTTGGTTATTGTTTTTTTATCTATTTTTGGAGAGATCACTCCATTCCAGTCTCCCATAAGTAAAATACTCTTAAAATTCCAGTCCAGAATTTTGGAGTGGAGAATCTTGTAAAAACTTTCTTGTTGTTGATTTGGGGCATAAATTCCTACCAACAAAACAAGGCCGGCTTCTGTCTGAAGTTGAATTGCCAAATATCTGCCACAGTTGTCCGCTTCTACAACTTTAGCTGGAAGTCTTTTATTTATATATATCACCACACCATTTCTCTTCTCCAAGTTAGAAGCCACAAAGTGTGACCCCAATTTAGAGTTCATCAAGTATTTCTGATCTTGCTGCTTAATATGGGTTTCTTGTAAACAAATAACATCATTATTGTATTGCTTCAGGTAGTGAAATATTTTCTTTCTCTTTTGTGGAGAGTTCAAACCATTCACATTCCAAGATAATACTTTAAGCATTATCTCCTGTGCTCTGAAGCTCTGAAAACATTTGCTGAAGACCTTGCTCTACGCTGATGATCTTCGAGCTTGTTTCTCCCACGGCTTCAGCTTGCTTCTTTTGATCTTTCTTAACTCTCTGTGACTTCCCCTGCTTCTGGGCCTCCTGGATTTGTCTGGTGGTGGATCTAGTTACACGTTGCTCATCAAATTTAATCATTGGCATTGCAACAGCTCCCTCTATAACAGTCTTTGAAGTATCATCCAAATAAGTACTTGAAAGAGGTCCCAAAAGATCCTCCTGTAAGCTCCCTAAAACTTCCTTTTGCATCTGCATTATCTGTTCTTCTGTCTCTTTTTCAAACTGCCTTCTCTCTTCCATCTCCCTCTCTGGTGTAGTCATACGTGGGGGTGTTGTACTCGCCTTCATTAATGTATGATAAAATTCTCTTGCCCTTTCTAAAGTATTCAATCGGTATCTCACCCCCTCGTACCTAAGTATAATGCCCAACGGGGCATCCCATCTATACTGTATGTTTCTTCTCTTGAGTTCTGTCACCAAAAATCCAAATTCTCTTCTAGATCTCAGCATCGCTGGGGGCAACTCCTTAAAAACACTAATCTGAGCTCCATCTACTTGAACCATAGAATAATAGGACTTCTGCAAAATATCATTTCTGAAACTTCTATCAGTAAAATATATAACCACATCTCTTGGGAGCTGTCTTTGAAGTGCTGCACGTGAATTCACTCTGTAGATTTTGTCCATCTTAGAATAAACCTGGTCAGGCTCAATTTTCATAAGTGTAGCAAGCGCTTCCCCACAAACTTTTCTAATATCCTCTCTTTGATTCTCTTTTAAACCTCTCAGCCTTATGGCAAACTCCATAGACCTAAATTGCATCATGGTAATCTCATTTTCCATCCGCTGCATCTTTTCATCTACTTCCCCCAGTTCTTTCGTATTGGTTTTAACATTCTCAGCCAATTGTTCAACTTTACTATCCACTTTAAGCACAGCATCAGACAAGCTTTTAGCTATTGTGAGCACATTTTTATCAAGCTGGTCATATTTGTCCATACTATCTTTAACCATCCCCTTGATTTCTTTGATTTCTGTACTTATAAACTTCTTCAAGTCCTGAAAACATGTCTCAAACTGGGGCTGAGTTATGCCAGCTGGGGTGCCTTCCCCCTGTTGCGTTGCCATATTTTACTTTCCTTTACTCAAATGTCTTTTCAACTTATAATCAAATAGTCAGAAGCGCTCCTCCGGGCAATAGTTGTATATTAGTTGTATATTAGTTGACTATTATAATTATTTCCACCTTCCCCTTTTTGCCTCTCACTTTCAGCCAGGATAATATATTTTGTAGCTAGTTGGAATACACAAGCCAGATCACTTTCGTTTCTAATCAACAAGTAAACGCCATTTTAAATCCTTTGTTCTCTTTCCTTAATTCATGTTAAGATGATTACTCTGCTATTAAAGTTCCACCAATTTTAAGTACTTGCCGTTTTTATGCAGGGTTTTTCAATGCTTTGCTTGGTTTGTGAGGGCTGCTATTAAACGCGTCACCTTGCACCACTTTTCAAGCGGCGGTTCCCAGTCGCACGGAGCTTTCAGCAGCTTGTAGAGGGAAGCCTTCGCCCTGCTCGCACCCCAGAGGCAGAAAAAACCTTCTGGGGGCTTCGCAGAGGGCTCTACACGACCCTGCCTGCTCTCTCAGAAACCCCTTTGGGTTTCCGAGAGTTCCGAGGCTTCTGGATGAAAAAAAAAAGCATCTAATGGGCGGCTGGACTGGCAAGCTCGCTACGGAGATGCCAGTGGTGTTCGCGGCTCCTCCGGAAGTCCCAGCTGTGTTCTTGACTCTTTTGATTCTACCTGACGATATCCTGTGCAGACTTCAGTATTTCATTCCTATTTTCAAGGGAATGCACAAAGAACTACAGTGGACTGTGCAGGAGCCATCTCCTCATCATTCAGACAGGATAAAATTTCCACAAGATCAAAAGTGCAGTATTAGCATCGCCTTATCCTCCACAGAAGGCTTATGCTGAGTCTCCCTAACTAAATGACCTTTGTGTTAATAGCAGGACTTTTTATTAATTTAGCACCACTAACTTTTGAATGTCAGAAACAGGTAATTTTTCATATTTTGGTGAAAAGTATGAATTGAATCAGCAAAATTATTACAATAAACAACAATGAAATTATATTTTGCATTTCCTTTTTTATTTCATATCACAAAGACTTAAAAATATTAACTCTCATTTCTCATAAATATGCAGTTCATTAATTTCAAACTCATGAAATGGGTGGCTATAGAAAATGAATGAATGAATGATCAGTTTGATCAAGTTAATGAACAGTCACTTTACTGATGGAATCAGTCCAAACTTGCCTAACCTTTTGGTCATTAATTTTAGCATGGGGTTGATATATCCAGTACTTAATTTAAGTTATCATCAATTGTTGATTCCCTTTCTCTTCTTAAGTCATTGGAAGGCAACTATTAATTCAGTTTTACGAAGCATAGGAAATGACAGACCAGGGAATATTCAGTTCTGGGTCCTAGATGGAAAGAATCAGAGTAAAGAATCAGGTTAAAAAAGAAGGGAAATATGAGAAGAAGATAACTTGCAACCCCCAGAAGAAAAGGAATTGCATTTGCTATAAAAATATGTAGCCAAATCATTTTAAATGAGAACCAGATATTTGTGGAGAAAGTATGTATTTGTTAGACATTGCTCTCCTCTGACCTTTCCTTCAAACTTGTTCTGTAGGTAGGTAGGTCAATGTTAAGGACTTTTAGTTGGCTATTCTTTCCATTGTGGCACCTCTTAGATTGCTTCTTAGGACATATAATTTTGTTGTTTAAGCTTTTAATTACCTTACCTTTAGTAGTCAAGGATGGGAAAGCTTTGGAAAAATAATCTACAAATTATGCAGTCTTCTCAGTCTCCATTTTCATTCTTCATTCTCCAGTCAATGAAGTCTCTGCTATAAAAACCTAGCTAATTTTGGATTGCGCTGTAAACATAAAGCCCAAAAATAGAATGTTGTGGCCTAGTGCAATAACCACTGGCTGTCTAGATGTTCATGAGCTAAACATTTAACATAATATGCTTGCAGTTATGTCTCTCATACATAATTCCTGTATGCTGTATCCCTTTTCCAGACTGAGCAGACTGAAGTGACCCCAGGCATGAAAGAACATGGTCCAAAACAAAGCTCTAAACGTAGAGCTTGTAAAAGACAGGTCATACCGATGGGTAAATAAATTCCATGCTGCTAGCCTAGTATTATTTTATCAGGGATCAGGCAAACCCAGTTCTGATCTATTCTATGTAATGTAATCATCATAAATTGGCCTGATTTTTCTTTTTTTGATCAACTGAGCTGCAGAGTGGCAAAATGACTTCCATCATAACTCCCTGCCATCACCAGTGGTCTAAAAGGCACATCGTAACTCAATCCTGCAACTAATTTACTAACCCTAAAAGCTCCTAAAATTGTTTAAATATACAGAAGGGGATAATTGCATTTCATAAGCAGAAAGTTAGTAACAGGCAAAAGTTCTCGGTGCTCTACATTGGTGTTTCTCATTGTTGACAACATCAAGATGGATGGACTTCAACTCCCAGAATTGCTAACTGGGGAATTCTGGAAGCTGAAATCCACCCATCTTAAAATTGCCAATGATGAGAAATATTGCTCTACATATTAGCAGTTTCTGTTCTGAGAAGACCCTTCTTTTATATCACTTGTTCAAAAACAAGCCCTTATCATGCCCTTATCAATTTGGATTGAAAAAGCTGAAAGTATAAACTCTAATTATGTCAATATCTAGATTAAAATCTTTCCTTCTGCAACATCCAGTAAAATATAAAACACTTTAACAGTGTATTTGACACACTGAATTATAACTCAGCTGCCACTTATGAGGTTCCTTTAGAGCTAAGGAAAATGTTTCATTTTAAGAATCACAAAACATTCATAAATGAGCTGGACACAATCACAAATTGCTTTTTGGTTATGATCAGACTTTCCTGATGTTAAAGTTTCTATGCTTCTCAAATCATGTTTCAATGCATAAGGTTTTTCTGAGCTTTTCAAACACTCACAGTAATTGCATGTGGCTTCTGACTCTTCGAAAAAGGGTTATATTACTTTTCAAAAATGGCAAAGTTTAAAGGACTTGTTAAGATTTTATTTTAATTTATTTTATGTAACCAAACAAGATCACATTACTTCTGGAGTTTGGTTTTTTCATATTTCCATTTGTGACAGTGGAAATTTTGCCTGTTTTTTAAAAGTGTTCTTTGAAGTCACATTTTATGTCATCTTCATTTTTGGTATTATTATTGTGGTATGTTATTCTAAGGAGGAAAACCAAACCTATTGTTCCAAACCAATAAAACTGACACACTGACTGGATCCTCGTCACTATTATTAAATTCCTTAATTTGTATGAACTTCATCAGCAAAAGTAAAACAAGCTACCTCAGTTATGGTTAATATTTAATAAAATAGGCAAAGATTGGTAATTCAGATATTCCTATTCCCTCAATTATTTAAAGAAATTATACAGGTTTGAGAAAACAGTCTGAAATTAAATATGGATGCCTTTGGAAGAAGTGATTGAACCTATATAAAACATTGCTGAGAATCTCAATCCAGGAAATTCAACCCTCTGAAGAAGGGCCAAACTACTAAATTGCAGTGACAGCAGAAGCCACAACTGGCAGGAGGTTCTATTTTATAAAATTCTTTAAAATATACAAGCTTAATTCAATTTTAACTTAGTCCCTTTGACTTTAGGGCACAATTCCCACCTATCTAACCCAGTGTTTTTCAATCTTGGCAACTTTAAGATGTGTAGACTTTTACTCCCAGAATTCCCCAGACAGCATTCTGGCTAGGGAATTCTGGGAGATAACTGCACACATCTTAAAGTTGCCAAGTTTGAAAAATATTGATCTACAGGTTTTTTTAAAAAACCTTTTTTAATTCTCGTCTCAATGTAATGCTGTAACACTTATAAAGTTAGCAATAAAAGATACCTGCAAGCCCCATGAAGCTAGACAAAAGTAAGGAAGCAAAAACTACCTAGATTCCAATAAGACGTATTTAATATTAGTCTGGGTAAATATAAAAATTTGAAATCTCTTAGAGGAAATTTCCCAAAAGGGAAATAAGTGAATTATTTTAAACTCTTTATCCTCCGTTTCTTGCCATCTGGGCTAAGTTGAGAAGATAAGTTGTCAACCAACTTGCTTATGATTATCCTGTGATTGTTTTTGTCTGTTGTCTCTTCCATTCCTTTCCACGACTTTCAGCAATGTCTCACATTCTGTTTTGGACATCTATTGTTCTGCTTTAAGAAATTTTGATGTTGCTTCAAAACAGTGGTTCATTTCCATTTTCCAAATATTATATTGTTTCCTCATGTTGCTCTTGTCAATCATGTTCACCTATGTTTTTCTTTCACATATTTCTAGTCTTCCTGTCACTTGATTTTTCAACTTCCAAGGACTTATTCCAAAAATGCAAGCTTCTCCATTTCCTGATATTTGAATCCTTGTGAATTTTCAATCCTGCCAACTTCATGGGTTGAAATATTCTGATACAGAAGCATTCCAAATTTCATAAGCAACATTCCATGGTTTTATAACTGTTTGACTAACATGCATTGGAGACTTTGATACTTGAAGCATAATATAGTTCTGATATTTTCTGCCACAGATTTCTCTGATGTCTCAGCATCTTATCTTACAGTTGATGAATATGAGTGTCATCTAGAGTGTGCTAGATGAAATTTCTCCACTAAATATTTGTGAATTAGTTTTATTCAATTAGACCTATTGAGTTCCAATAATTTGTTTAGCATACAACCATGATTTTATTCATTTTAATTGCTAAACCAACCTCCATTCAAATGTTTCCATACTCCTCCCAATTTTAGCACCTGCTGTTGAAGTAATAGACAAATGTATATAACAGATCTACCTGCATTGATAGCCTTTTAATTGTATATGAAGCCATACATGGATCCAGGTGTGATGATGTCACCAAGTTGAGGGTTAAATTTCTCATCTTTCAAGACAGAGTTAACTAATGATCTCATGTACAGCTGTTTGATTGCCCAATATCAAAGACAATTTGAGTGATTTTGGTAATTCTGGTGGGACCATTGCCCAAAAGTGTTGTTTTAGGAAACATTTTGAGTGCATTACCTGGATGAATTGGTCGCTAAACCAGTACTGGATCTCAAATAGCAGAACTAGGCTTAAGTGTTATACTGCTTCATAAGCTCTTTTGAGATTTGATTTTGAAACAGATACTTGGGCTTCTTTGTGTTTCAGGTTCCAATTAACAATTTGCCCCTTTACTTTAGTTTCATTCATGTTGGACAGAATACTATATCTGAACATATATTTATATAATAATGTAGTTTCTGCCCTTCTCTTGGATATGCATAATGCTTATGTACTGAAATCTGTTATATATAATACTAGCAGGTGATAATTATCTTTAAATTAACACATTTATGCTATGTGACCCTATTTTATAACATATCTACTTAGCTGAGTTTATGGGAAATGAGAACAGAATTATTGTCTTACATTGTAGGCCCATTTTAAATTTGCTGTGGCTATCTAGTTCACTCCAGATTTAATAGGTATATTTCCCATCATGCATAGTCAATGCAACCACTACATCTGTTAGATATTTTTGGGGTGAGCTTTTGAGTGAACCTTGACTTTTGGTGACTTCCTGGATAAGCCAATGAAGTTTTCTTGGCAATATTTCTTGGCTGCCCATCTTCTTCCTAAGGCTGAGAGAAAGTGATTGGCTGAGTTCACTCTGATGGCTTCATGCCTATATCAAGACTAGGATACATGTTTTTCAAATTTCTAGTCTAATGCTTTTAACCACTAAACAAACTACTCTCAACGTGATGTACTAAGCTATTATAAAAGTAGCATAAAACTAGAGCATTTTCTTTTGCAAGAAAAAACTCCAAGAGCAACATGAAGTTTAGGTCTCCATATGAAATCCAAAGTATTTCAGATTCAGCCTTGGAATAAAATATTGGTTAAGTGCCTTAGCAACCACATAGATAGATTTTATCCTGAAGGATCTGTTCCCATTCCCATTTGAATGGAAATTATAATATTTTATCTACATATTTATTGGTGGGAAAACTCATACAATATATACCAATTAGCGTACATGATGCAAATTAGTGTTTTATCTTCCAAAATCAGCAGATGAACCAAGAACAAGAACCACAAAGTTATACAGAATTTTCAATCAAAGGCAGTTTTAACACGAGTCCCTTGTGGAGATGGGAGCGGGATATAAAATGAAAAAAAAATGAAAAAATAGGAAGCCCCCTGGAGAAAAAAAATGTTTTACAACTTTACAGCTGATAGGGAAGGAGATAAGTAGATAAAGGAGATGTATCATTCATAGTATGAAAGACAACATAGCAGCTATGATTAATGAGAGTTCTCAAGGCTCTAATTGTTATTATCACAAGCTGACCCCTCATATCTCATTGCAGAAAGACAGGTAGAGATAAAGAAACATAACAAGACTCATCCTTGTATCCTCCTTTCAAGATTAAGTTCTTTAATCAATTAGTCAGTGAAGGAACAACATGGCAGAGCAGTAATCATGAGATTCTTAATGTTGACATCAGAGAAATACAACTAAAAGCATGGAATACTATTCTTGTACAAGCAAACATTTGGCCACATGATTGAGTTCTTATTCCAACTCTTCATATTAATGATACGTTGAAGAACAGAATCAAAACAAATGCTATAAAGGTTCCCCCAAAGAGAAGAGAAAATCATAAATGAAGAGAAAAACATTGAAAATTGCTGCAGCAGTAGATGGTGCAATTGGAAAATGTTAAATATGGATGGGGTTTTATTATGGAGTAGCTGATCTACTCGTGTTGATTTTTTCCTTCAATTCAGTTGTGTCAACTGAATGAAGACCGGAATTTGGTGTTAGATAGGGTGAACAGAGGAGACAGGCTTCAGGCTTCAATGAGAACAACAGCTCTTTATTCAGTAAACTATGTACAGATCCAGCGCTGGCCTGTCTGACAGCTTGCCCTTTCATAGGAAGCTGTCAGACAGCTCAGCCAATCAGCTCCAAGTATTTTCCAGCCGGAATGGAGGATCTTGGTGGAGTCTATTGCTCCAGTGTCAATATCTAACACCTGGTAATTGGAAGAACAACATAATTAAAAAGAATTCTTTTACTTTGCAAAAGAAATTGCAACAAGAGTGAATATCAAATGCATAGGTAGATTAGTCTTAATTAAGTGTTTGGAAATTTTTGTGACAGAATTCTGACTGAAAGGTTAACCAGGTTGCAATGAGAAAATATGGGAACTGCAGCGTGCATTTACACTAGGCAAAAGGGGTACAGATCAGATATTTGCCTTTTAACAAGTAACTGAGAATTCATTTAATGCAAGAATTTAATGTTTACTGCATGATAAAATGAATAGGCTTGCATTATGGCATTGCACAAATATGGAGTTAAAAATTAATTTCTGGGTGTGTCCATTGTAAAACTGTATAGTGAAAGAACTGATTCCATAAGATGGTTGATTAGAAGCCTTATAACCCTTTAAAAATTCTCAAATTTTGGTCCCCCCACATACTGGTTTAGTATGTATTGATAAACGATAGTATGTATTGATGGCTCCTGCTATTCATTACTCAGTTTCCAGGAGGCAACTCTCCCAACCAGAGGACTTTCACAGTCTTTGCTGCCAGTCTTTGCTGCCATGTCTTTCACAGTTTTTGCTGCCATTCGGGTGATTAAAAAAGTAAAAAATAATGAAAATCAAATAATTTCAATATTTCTACTTCCTGATCTTATACTATATAAACATGTGATTAAAAGGTTCCTTGAGAGATAAATAGCATTATAGCGTTCTCCAGAGAGCTAGGTCTCTATGTAATGTATTTAAAGTAATATAATTTGGGAAGGTCTATGACAATTTACCACAGCCAATTTGCCATAGCCTACTTTCCATCGTCAACTCACTGGAAGACTAGAGTTACACTAATATTGAAGAAATTGTAGAATAGAAAAATTAAAGAAAGGATACAAAAGATGAAATGTGAATGACAAAAATTAAAATATTTTATTTATTTTAAATAGTTATATTGAATTGTTAAATTGTCCTGCAGTGAGTTGTCCACTGTCTAAAACGCACTGTCTATGTAACTAATCCAAAATGCAGTACAAACCAGGGGTGCGTTCTAGTAGTCACTACTGCCGGTTCACTCGTGGCCGCACTGCACACACACGCACTTGATGCGTGCCGTGCATGCATGCATGCACAATGAAATAAAAATTGCTCTGTGCATGCACAGAAGCAAAAACCAAGATGGGAGAACTAGTTTGGGAGCAGGACAGGCCTGGGTCACTACTGGTTCCGGGTCCCAGCTAAACAAAATTGCTCTGCACATGGGCAGAAGCAAAAAACAAGATGACGGTGCCTACAGCGCTGCCGGGAGAACCAATTCGGGGGCATGGCAGGCCTGGGTCACTGTGGGTTCCAGCAAACCAGTCCGAATTGGTAAGAACCCACCTCTAAGTATTTATTATTTTCTAGAACAGGGGTTCCCAAGCATTCCTAAGTATTTATTATTATCTAGAACAGGGGTTCCCAAACTTGCAACATGAAGACTTGTAGACTTCAACTTCCAGAAATCTCCAGCCAGCTCTGCTGGCTGGAGAATTCTGGGAGTTGAAGTCCACAAGTCTTCAAGTT
>JAPKID020004472.1:0-11661 GCA_026931265.2 Tropidonophis doriae
ACACACACCACACGATAAATCTCAAAGCCTCGGCACTTTCCACAACCCCAAATGTCCGCCAACTTGATCATTTCTGCTGTTCCAGCGCTCCTTTGGCGAAAGGGATTTCTCCCCCCGCATCCATTCCCCTGGCTCCTCGGGCGAAACAGGATCGCCTTCCACCCCGACCCCCACCCGGCGCTATGCCTGGATGGGGGTCCCCCGCACTCCGCCCATTTGGTGGGGGGCCCTTAAAGAGCCCCCGTAGCCCTCCAAGGGGCCGTCAGGGAAAACAAGCGGTGGACAAGTCTAAGACTCGACTGACGCCTCCGGCGGCCGGAAACGGACTCCAAGGGATAATCTTAAATCTTGTCTCAGTTTTTTAACCATGCCCATAATATAATATAATATAAAATTATAAAAGTTAGCTTTAGATACTAATTCTTGATTTAAAATTTATCTAGAGTTTAGTTCTATGAAACTCTTGGTATTTTTTCATATACAATATATGCTATATATGAAACTTATAAAACATAAAGCGATCAGAATATGTTGTTAATATTCTGATCTTAATAACAGAATATATCTCTTCTGTTTCTCTCATTAACTATCTATCAGTGTATAAAACACAACAGCCACTGCTTGTTAAAGAGAAGCAGTATTGTGCAATTCAAGAAGAATGTAATATGAAGCCATAATTGGAGAATATCTTCAGGAGGAGACAATCAATGATAAGACATTTTTTGAATTCTCATTTTCAGTATAAATATTAATTCTTCTCCCTTATTACAACTTTAAACTCCATATGAAAAAATATCTAGAAGAGAAGCTAGATACTGAATTTTGATATGTCCATAGTGAATGCAATTAAGTTGTATGAATAAGAATCAGGCCTGGATTCCAACCTTAATATGACATAGCATAATATTCAAGTAAATGATTAAGTTAATGCAAACAATTTTAATTAATCTCTTCCAGCAGAAAGACAAACTGCATTTCCACATAGCATCTTTTTGCTCTGCAACCTCCATTACCCCCTCTGGAAATGGGTTGGAGGATGATTATGCTCTCTATTTCCACCATAATGAATAATAATTAGTTAACAATGAGTCACATTAATGAGTTATGCCAAGATGAGGGGGAGTTATACAAAAAAAAATCCCCTCCCATGGTGATGATTTTAGCCTTCATGGTAACGTTTAAAAAATATAATTAAGTGAAGATTGCTCATTTGGGTATCTATGGTTATATAGTGCAGGATACATATACTTTGGAGTCCAACTACATGTACACTAATCTGCCTTAAATGCAATATTTAATAAGTAAATACATAAATAAAGTGAGAAACATTATCTTGACTGGGATTCTAGTGAGGCTTTAGAGACTCCAATACAGGTTACAAAGCCAATACTCTTATAACATGCATTATCAAAAATAGTTCTTATGGTCTTTCCTCTAAATTTGTGTAATTTATTAATTAAATTTACTTAACTGAAAGTGATTCTATGCTGGTCCTAATGTAATTTGGAGGAAATAATGTTTCATAAGGTGGACACCATGCAGAGAAGGCATTTGTCCTGGGACCCTTCAAATGAAAATAGAATAGAATAGAATAGAATAGAATAGAATAGAATAGAATAGAATAGAATAACAGAAGCGACCTTGAAGGTCTTCTAGTCCAACCCTCTTCCTAGGCAGGATACCCTACACCACTTCAGACAAATGGTTATTCAACATCATCTTAAAAACTTCCAGTGTTGGAACATTCACAACTTCTGGAGGCAAGTTGTTCCACTGATTAATTATTCTAACCTTCAGGAAATTTCTCCTTAGTTCTAGGTTGCTTCTCTCCTTGATTAGTTTCCACCCATTGCTTCTTGCTCTACCCTGCTTTGGAGAATAGTTTGACTCCCTTTTTTTGTGGCAACACGATATCATGCCTCCCCAGTCCTTCTTTTCATTAAACTAGACATACCCAGTGTCAGGTCTACAAACCATCTTTTCTTTTTGGACTTCAGGCTAATTCATTTCCTACTGTGGGAAAATGGGAGAGGGTATTATATGGGGTTGGGTGATACGTAGTCATAACAACATTCTTCTTAGAAACTCAAGGTCATTCATGGTCTCTGCAGCTGGCTAGAACTAGATGGATGGACTCTGCCTGTGATGAATGTGCAGTTGGGGCAGGATCTTGAACTTTCAACTGGATTGAACTTGAACAGGAACTTGAACTTTCAACAGATTGCCAACAAATTGGACCTTTGAGGAATCCTTTGCTTTGGACTCTGATTTAATTCTGGATACCATTTGGAACCTTGACACCAGTTCCTGCAACCGTTCTTCATGTTTTAGCCTCCAGTCCCCTAATCATCTTTGTTGCTGTCTCTGTCTATATTGGGGGAAAACTGCATAAAGGCTTGGTCTGTCCCCAGAATAACACTCTGAAAACTGAACAGAATGGAACTGAATTATGTATGTAAAGAAGCCAGAAAAAGAAAGATTGGGTTTCAGAATGGCATGATCAATCCAAGGATTGTGGAGAAAAATATTCCAGAAAAAAACCATGCCTAATGCAGTCTTATGAACTCAAGTGTTCATGTATCTCACCAGAGTATATGCAGCCTCCTGCCCCATGTATTCTTGTGCACATATGTACCCAAGTAGACACAGCATGAGGCAGTAGCAGAATTAACAGAGATATAATGAGTTAGTTATACAAAAGTAAGTACAGTACAGACATCTTATATGGCCACAGATGGATATGCTCTGCATGATTTTCTCACTTTGTATATTAATTTCAACCCAACAGAACCTATGTGTGGCTTACAATTGTTTATCTGCTTGCCAGTCAGTCTATGGAAAAATATTCCCAAAACAGAATAGCAAAGGATCAAAAAGTGATGTAGAGGAAGCCAGGAAAAGAAAGACCACATTAAAAAATGTGTCTGATTTAACTGGGATTGCAAGGGAAAAAAATCATTTCCCCCCTCTGCATCCTTAGAGTGATAAATTTGGAGTACAGTTGAGAAAGATCCTGATTCCGTCATACTAAGCTTCCTCCCTCCTCCTTTCTATTCATGAGCCACAGAAAAACTATTTTAAGGAGCTGTGAAGATTTCCAGAAGCCATGATCTGCATGCTTTCCAATTGTAATGATCAGATAGATTAATGTCGTTTATAGATAGAGTAATGTAGTTAATCTATTATGTTTATCTCAGCCCTATAAATTTCCCTATCCATAAAGATATCCGTAAATCTGCGGCTGCGCGACGATGGCGGTCGGCCTTTGATTCTCTGCAGCAATGCGGGGGCAAAAACAGAAGGAGGGGAGCGATGCCAGGCCCGTTTTTACCAGTCAGGGGCCCAGGGAAGCAGGCGACCACCTGGACCGTCGATTGAGGTCGAAATGACCTCCGGGGGTGGCGAGACGGCCTGGAACGAGGGCCTTGAAGGAATCGGCCACGAGTGGGGGCGGAAGCGCGAGGCCGCACAAGTCCCCGCAAGGCCACGCAAGGCCGCGCCGAGCACCTAGGAGTCGATGGTGAGGAGCCGGGTGCTGGCGCCGGGAGCTGGACGGATGGGCCCGACGCTCTGGAACGACCTCCCCCCGGATATTAGAACAACTACTGATCTTCGCTCCTTCCGACTAAAACTTAAGACACACTTGTTCAGGCTAGCCGGCTTGGCTTGAGCTACCCTGCCCCTTTATGCTGCAACTCTAAATGGTTTTTAGTTAGGTTAGGGTTTTTAACTTAATTTAATTTTATGTAGGGTACAGGTCTAGTTTAATAATGTTTTAATTTGTATATATTATTTGTTTTACATGGTTTTTATTCTACCTGTACACCGCCCCGAGTCCCTGAGAGGAGAGGGGGCGGTATAGAAATATTATAAATAAATAATAATAATAATAAATAATAATAATAATTTCTTTTTAAGTAGCTCACAAAAGGAGTGAGGCTAACTATGATCTTCACTCTTCTCCTTGGTTTAAATTGAATCACACACAAGCTGATAACTTTGGTAACTTCTTGATTAATGCATTGACTGAAGCATTTAATTATTTATTCCAAGGGCTGGAATTAAGGGCACTTACACAGCCACTATTTTCACTCCTTTCCTATTTGGCAGCAAAGTCATTCTACCATACTCTTGTCTCAAGGACCACCAGTATTCCTTCCAGCTGGCCAAAGAGGGCTGAAAGAGCAGCAGCCAGCAGGCAATCCATCCTCTATCCACATTCCTCTTTACCAGGTTTGCTTTTGACAGCAAGAAAAACTGGGGGAACGGCCACTGTAGGGGAAAGTGACAAACTCATTCTTTTAAGTACCTGGGAAATAATGGGTAGAATTCCTGCTAGTAGAAAGTCACCTGTCTTGACGTTCTGCTGGAAACATATCCAGTAGGCTTGTCATCTGAACCGTGCTGAGGTGTCAATTAATTAGTTCTTGGGTTCCCTATCCTGCCCATTATGGGAACATAGGTATGGTTGGGGCAATGCCAATATGATATCTGCACATCTTATGGAAGGGGCCAAACAGGGTAGAGTCACCATATTTTGCCACTGTAGTTGCTAACCTTTTGAAGTACAAATCTGCAATTGTAAGACTACATGACCAGGAAGACAATAGCAGGACATCTAAATGAGTAAATGCACTACAGGATATATTTGTCATCCTTGCATTGCTCAGAAGCTTCTTCTATCTCTTGCTTCATAAAGATTGAAGAGAAATGCAGTTTCCAATTTATAATGTAATGATTGTACATAAATGTTTCATTTTATTGCTACCAAATAAAACCAAATGGATAGAACTGGGCAGAGTAAACATATATGTTCCTATCAGCGGTGGGATTCACTTACCTTTCCTACTGGTTCACATATTTGAGTGTGCGCACCTTCTGCACATGTGCAGTAGTTGCGCATTACTTTGGGGCGGATGGGTGGAGCCTCCTGCAGCCACCACTACCAGTTCACCAGAACCAGAGAGAACCAGCGAAATACCACACCTGGTTCCTATGTATCTCTTATATAATGAAGAGTTAATAAGAGCTGGATTGATAAATCATGCTCAGCCATTATTTTAGATATGGTTAGGTAAGTAAACTACAGTAGCTGTGATAGGCTTAGCCATAATTAACTGGACTGGGATTCATTAATTTAGGCCAGGTTTCTGAGTCCATATGGCACTAAGTCATGATAACTATATGTGCTGTGTTCACACAACACTTGAGATTAAATATGCCTAGTTGCAGTTTAGTGTGCCAAGTACTATAAATACAATGCAAAGCTGAGTTTACAAATTATTTCAGTTTATGAAATGGAATGTAGATGTAGCAAATCCATAATAAAGCTGAACAAGGCATGTTCAGCATGAACAAGGCTTATCTCTTGTATAGGAAGTTTGCACCTAGAAAGTTGATCTTAATGGATGCCTCCTACCTATAGAATTCTCTGCCTACAAAATAACAAAGCAGCCCTCTCAGCATATAATTGTAACTTTTTTTTTTTACTACACCCTTAAGCCACGCTTAATGCTCATTAAACTTATTTATGGAATCTCCCACTAACATTGCATATATTTATTCTTAACTATTATTTATACCTTTAAATAGTGTTGTTAGTAACAGATCTTCATGGTAGGAACTAGGCATTTAAAATACTGCAACTGCGTGCTGTTCTCAGAAAATTTCCAGCATTATTCAAAATTGTCGGTTTTCTAGCAGATGTTACAAAAGTAAACCTCGTTCTTTGATTTGCTACACATCTGTGGTTTACATATTCCAGTTCTTCCCGACATTACAACTCAGTTAAAAGTTGGTGAGCCATGTAATGTTCTGATGTCACTGTGTTTAATAACTGACCTCTGATTAAATAGGATTACCTATGGAGATAATTTAGAAACCTGGGCAAAACTGTCAACTTTTTCCATAAGCAGTAAAATTGGAAAATATCGAGATTCCTATTTTTAACTAAATTGATCAAAATAACCAAATAATCTTTGGTCATCCTACAGATGCTTAAACAAATGAGTTAGTGGTGTGTTCATATTTAGCTTCCTCCCTATTTAATGCCAAGCACCAAGCTAACCCTTTATGGAATATCAGATTTCTGGATACAAATCTAAGCATTTGACTCTTTGTTTTTGAGCTCATTCTTTCCATCACAGGGTCCAAAGGAATGCAATCTGTCCAGATGCCAGCACTTCTTAGGAAACAGGAATAGGGCAGTTTAAAGAGCTTATTCATTAGAGAGTTAGGAAGAAGTAGGAAAGCACAGGGGATCCTTAAGGCTGTCTTGGTAGTCAGCAGGATCACATGGGTAGTGAACCTAGAAAAATACCATATACAATATCAAGCTGTTTTGTCTATCAAACTTACCATTGGCTGCTATGATTTGCAGTGGATATTCAGATCTTTAAGACGGTTTCTTCCTACTACAAGATACCTAGTCCATTTTAATTTGAAAATGTTAGGAAGAGAATTGGAGGTATTTCATGTGCAAAAAGTGAACAAGAAACAGGATATAAGTCAACAATTACACAGACAGACTGAATTACCCTCTCTTTTACTATGCATCCTGTTCTTCTGAAACTTTTGATAGCTTGATAGCTCCAGATGAGTTAGGATTGTAGTGCTGGCTGGGAAGTTTGGGAGCTAATGTCTTCACTGATCTAGAGTGTGTTAAATTGAAGAAGAATGACCTGCACTAATTCGCAGATCCCCAGTTTAAGATGATTGAATCTGTAGTTCGCCCCTCCTAATAAGACATATATAGGTAAATGCAGTATAGAAGGTGTTACATTTTAATATATGAACTAGGCCAAAATTCAATAGACAATGCATTCTTGTACTGTAGAAGTGTAGGAGCCATTACATTACTGTAAGAATTTAGGACTGTAACTTGAATTTTAGCAAGAGATGCACGCTAAACAATATATTGTAATCTCATTAATAAGGTTAATCCAAAGAAAGCTCATTTGGAAAAAACAAAACATACCCTAAAACTCAGTCTAAATGTTTTATATGTGACTGAAGTGCATTTCAGAAATTTACTTTCCATTTCTATTTTAAAAGGAAGCTCCCTGTGATTTCATCTCAATCTCTTTCCTCTCTCTTCTCCCCCAGAGGGAGAATTCTGAACTCTGCTTTCTAATCTAAGATATTAAAGCTTGTGAATTGTTGCTCAGCATTCCCACAAAAGCAGTTGAATTTATATCAGCTTAGCTTACTGAGCGTTTTCCAAATAGGTCAGAAGCATTCAGCTTTTTCATCCCTCCCTTTTAAATGATGCTCCAGCTACATAATTATTGAACTCCTGAAACATCTTGGCTTTGGGCTATGATTTAAGAAGTACCAAACCAGAAATTTATCTCTGGTGAATACATTGCTGTAGAGTAGTATTAAATAAGGAACATAGGAACAGAATATTTTAAAATACATACTTCTGTAAAGCAGCTTAAAACAATGTTGCAGCTCTTCCTCAACACTGATCCTCAAAACAATCTTGGAAGATAAATAGAAAAAAAACCAAGGGGTCCAAATTACTCAGTAAACTTTTATTTTTTTTGTCTAGCTAGAGATCTGAATACAGTTCTTCCTGTCTTCCTGTTCTTCCTAAGTCTCATTGTTCTTTCAAACGCTTCAGTTTTCTTTTGTCATCTTCTGGTGAACATGCCTGGAATTCAAGCTAAAACAAGGATTAAAAAGCAATATGACAGTACAGTTAGGAAAATAAGTATAGTAGGAAAACTGTGGACTTAATAAAAAGAAAAATGTGTCAGATGTAAAAGAGATGGAGGTCATTGAAAAACTATTGTGAGTATGAATGAAAGCAGAAATATACAGTTTAGTGATAGCTGCACATAATTCACCAATGATTGGTGGTTAAAGAAAAATGAGCCATTTGCTTTGAGAAAATTGTGAAAGCTGGAGGACAAAAACAGAAGAGATTTGATGATGTAAGAATGAATGAGAATGAAGATTAGTTGGTGAATATCTGCTTAGAAGAGGGTCTTTTTTCAAAGTTATGGTGATTAATAAATCTATTCATATGTGCCTGTAACAAAAGAACAAATATATAATCTGAAAAAAGAATTGATTGTTTATGATGAAAATGCAGTAGAATTAGTGAAATATATTAAGATGGTTAGAGGTCTAAATATAGGATAGATCATTTTGGGTAGTATCAAGATGGCGATTAACAGAAACAGAACAAAATGCAGAGCAATTTTGAAGGAAACAAAAACAAAGAGTTTTGGAACTGAATGACAAAGGTTAAATAAAGCACCTTCCGAAAAGTGAAGCTGATTAAAAACAAAAGTGTTAAATGAGTTGGAATGGAAATGGAAAAAGAGATTTATATAATGTTACGTTCATGAATATAATAAAATGAACGCTGAAAGTGCCCAAGGGGAAGTAATGATCGACCTCATAAATGCCATGGGAAATCATAAAAAAAGGATAAAGCTTCAGTTAGGTGATGTTAGGTGAAGGAATGTTAAGATATAACTGTGATTTGCTTGCAAGGATTCCCAGTCTTGGTCTCCTAAGCAAACATTGAATGCAAAAAAACAAAAACAAAGGGAGATTAAATTTGTAAATGTGCCTGGATAGCTGTTTAGCATAATTTTGATTGAAAGGGTAGAGTGAACAAATAGTGCAGTGTACCTTTATGCAAATAAGGAATGCGAAGACCAGATTTTTCCTGTTTAGCAGTAATGTATGAATTGAGAAATAAAGTTCACTGCACTGTGCTGATTTGCAGAATCTGTGGGATAGAATGAACAGCCTTGAATTATTAAATTGATCAAATACAGAACTTGGTTATTGAAGTTACAAGAGATGTACGATGAAAGTAAAGCATGTCAGAGAATAAATGGAATGCTTAGCAATCAACACTGAGCATGAAATAAGGCAAGGATAAGTGGCATTCCTTTGGTTGTTTTGGGGATAAACATAAAATGATTGTAGTAGTACGTGAAGTGTATGGTTGACAATGTAAATGTGGGGTGTGCCTCTATATGCAGATATCTTGTTGCTAAGCAGTTGAATGATTTGCAATAAATTTTAGAAAGATTATATGATTAAATAAAGTGTGAACCTGAAAATGAACGCACCAAAACCAAAGATAATTATGGAGAGGAAAAATTAAATAGCAATAGCACTTAGACTTATATACTGTTTCACAGTGCTGTACAGACCTCTCTAAGCAGTTTACAGAGTCAGCATATTGCCCCTAACAATCTGGGTCCTCATTTTACCAACCCCAGAAAGATGGAAGGTGGAGTCAACCTTGAGCCAGTGAGAATCGAACTGCTGACAGTTGGCATAATTAGCCTGCAATACTGCATTTTAGTCACTATGCCACCAGGGCTCAATAAATAGCATTATTGCAAGTTAATGAAGACAGAAAACTATAGAAAGTTAATGTGAATATTGGTAAAATATTTCCTAAAGATAATAGATGCAGAAATGTTACAACATGCAAATTCTGGTAGCAAATGAGCAGTACATGATCTGTTACGAGAAAGGTAGGTCAAAATAAGTACAAATAAGAGCCCTTTTGCCCCCTCCCTCATGTGGAAATGAAGTGATACCAGGAAGAACATAAAAGTTGTGTTTCTATGGGAAGTGCATGTAGTAAAACTAGAAGCAGTCAGGTCATGAAGGTATGGTACAAAAGAATGCATCCAGTACAAAAAAATAGGTGGATGTGCTGCTTTGGGCAGATAGAGCAAGGGTCTCCAACCCCCAGGTCACAGACTGGTACCATGCCTTCGCCTGTTGGGAATTGGGCTACATAGCTGGAAGTGAGTGGTGGGATGAGCAAGTGAAATTGAAACCCTCTACCCCCTTCAATCCATGGAAAAACTATCTTCCACGAAAGTAGTTCCTGGTGCCAAAAAGATCAGGATCCTTTGAGATAGAGGATCAAGCTGAAAAAACAATACATGAAGGAAGAAGGATTGGGTTGAGATAAAAAATGAAGGCTAAGAAAGTGATGGATGGAATAAATGAAATCCTAAAAAAGATAGAGGTGAGAACTTAAAGAACCTAAGGCAACATGGAAAACAGTTACAAACATAGATAAGAGTAGTTTTTAGAGACAGGAAGGCAAGAGAGAAATTGAATGATGTTAAAGTCAAGTCAATTTATTTTTTCTTTTCCCTCTTTCAGTTCTTTAGTTGCTATGTCTTATTCCTTTCCTGTACTTCATGCAATACTCTTATTCTAAAATGGCAGGAGTGAAATGTGAATGTGTATTTGTACAACCAACAGGTCTTTAGTAACTATGTAGCCGTGCCACATCCAAACAAACAACATTGTGGCTTTTTTTTTATGTTGTGTGACCTTGGCTATTCAATTTCCATGAATCATTATCCAACTACATACTCAGCAAACATATGTCAGACTGTGGGCTGCCCAGATGGACTTTTTTTTCCTTGGTATCTCAGGAATTTGATGGGATCAAAATTGGTTGCAAGTGGGGACACTTTGTAAATCACAGAAAATAATTTCCAATTGAACTGAGGACCTGGGTGGGAAGAGGGTAGGTTGGGTCTTCTCCCACTCTCACCATATTCCTGACTCAGCATCTTTGCTGGGATGAGAGCCCTGGGAGAAGTGGAACTCTTGCTGCAGGAAATGATGAGTGTTGTGGCCACATGTGCATTCTGTGTGTTTTTGGGAAGAGGATTTATGTCTCCCTAACCATATGTTAGCTCTACGTCTGGGTTAACTTGATATGCAGAGACACAGTTAACTTGAACTAAGCAGCCCACAGTTACAGATTATAGCCAAGGCAAAATACCTTTGTTATAATCTGGGTTTTTATCCGAGTGCAGAGAACATGCTAAAGCAAACCAAAACAAAATTTAGTATAACACAGAACTGAACATATTCATTATGTTAAATAAAAATAAAATAAACCATGGCATCAATCAAATATACAACACTATGGCTTGATGCAACATGTGAAACCTGTCATATTCAAACACCTGCAAGAGTTGTAGAAAAGCTGAAATAATGTAAAGGAACCCAAACATCATGCAAAGAAGCTCCTTAGCTTCTGTGACCTTGCTGGAATTTGGCAGCACTGTGAGACTCAGCTGACTCATCATCTGACAGCCCTAACAACCACTTGCAAAGAACAGAAAATCAATAGGAGAAAGACTTGGTGGAAAGGAACTCACTCTAGTTTGCATCATGAACTGAAGTTGCTTGATGAACTGGAGGAAGCTACTGAAGGAGACATCCAGCAGAGGGCAACAGCCGGGAGGCTTAGCATGAATGCAAGCAGGTGGCTTAAATGCCAGCTTTCCACCAATGACCCCTTAGCCTTTGGAAATGCTGTCAGTTCTGGCCAGCATAAATTGTTTTTGGCTAGGAATCTGCTGCTACATCAGATTTTCCTCCCACTATAACTTGTGCCAGCCTTTTCTTACAGAGATACTGCAGAAGCTGTCACTTTGAAGCACATAAATGGCCAAGAATATTAATGGACCTCTTTGTTATTTTGTTCAAACCAGGTTGGCAAGTCTTAATTTTCTAGGGGAAATCATTCTGAAAGGACACAAGTGCCAGATGTGTGTACAGAAGTGTGGTATAAAATCAAAGATTGGGGGGGGCAGTAGGGTAGAGTTACAATAAACACATTAGCTCCCTCCGTTAAAACAAGATAAG
>JAPKID020004473.1:0-11661 GCA_026931265.2 Tropidonophis doriae
GTGGGGGTGGGGGAAAGGGGGAAAAATTTTGTATGAAGAAGTAATATCTGTATTATGTCTGATGTAATTAATAAAACTCTTTTCAAATGAAAAAAAGATGGCACTTTTGCCGCGCGTGGCGTCAGCATGCGAGAGCCAATCAACATCCTAGGCTTAAACTCTGCTCGGCACCGGTCGTAAGTCCGAGGACTTAACACCTCTTCCCCCCGGATAGCGCATGCATAATCAGACAAGTAGGCGGGCCTACGTTGGACCCGCCCGGATCTGCGCACTTTGGGAATGGTCATAGCCGGAGGAGGAGTGTCCTTTCGGGCCGGCGACGGGCGGCGCTGAGACGATTCTTCAATGCACCTACTCTTTGCTTTGGATTTAGTCAAGACTAAGGCTTTCTCTCTAATGACTGATGGCTTTGTGACAAATATCAGCAAGAGCATAATTTTACTTTTAAATTATACAGCTAAAATTTCTGGGAACAGCACTGTCATCCAAAAAAGAAGAAGCAGCAGGTGAACATATTATCTGAGTGATTAGTAAGAGAGGGAAGGAGTGGTTTGGATAGCTCAGCTTTTGAACAGCCAGCATTTTCTATAACCTCCTGAGAAACTGGTATGCCAAGTCAAATGTCTTAAGAAGAAGAAGAAATGGCACACAGGCTACTAATCACAGATCACCTCCTAATTATAGACGTTGATACCATCTTTCGGGCTAGCCAGGCGTCAAGGAAGGAAAAAAATAACTCAGGAACCCTCTGTATGAAAGGTGTAGGATTATCTAGGTTATATCAAGGGTGGCTCATGTTCCTGGCATTCACTTCCAGGCTAAGAGGAAGGAAAACTGCTGGATAGTCTGTTTCAGGAGTTAACTAATAATGTCATAAGTCTGACAAATTTCTCATTCATGAATTGGATGTGGCACTGAAGTTTTCACACGTTTGGCAGGGCCTTTGTTCGGTGCCCTTTCTATGATGATATCATGATTTATGGGTGGATTTATTCACCATGAACGAATGTCTGAATTTTGGGAGCTGGCCGAGTTCTCTGACTAAAGTTGCAGTCCTAAACAAACACTCACATTAGTCCTCATATACCTCACCAGTTTGTTTGCTGATTTCCCACGTATAGTCATGAAGGAATGAATGAGCATCACAGAGACATGAGATTTTGTGAAGCAGAAGAAAATGATAAACCCTATCTTGATTACTTGGCCATCTGTGTGATATTTTATAAAATACTTGAATAATGTTATTCCTCCCAATCTTCTCAAGTCTAAATATCTTCAATTCCTTCATTTCCAATTCCTGGCTTCTTCTCCAGAAGAATTCCAGTTTACCTTATTTCTTTGAAATCCAGGACCCCAAACTGGACACAATATTTGAAGTGTGATCTGATCAGTGTAGAACAAAGCAATTATTAACAAAACAATAATAATTAACAAAACAATTATTTTTTGATAATTTGGAAATGCTACTTACATTGACGCAGTCTCAAGTGGCATTTGTCTTTTTGCAGCCATATCAAACTGCAAAATCTCACAGGAAAAATACAGCAGAATAAGACATCTCTTTAAAAATATTTTTAAAAGCAAACCACCACCAGACAAACTTCCAATTAAACAACCTCAGACTGCTAGCAGAACAGAATATAACAGAATAGCAGAGTTGTAAGGGACTTTGGAGGTCTTCTAGTCTAACCCGCTGCTCAAGTAGGAAACCTTATACCCATGATGGCGAACCTATGGCACACGTGCCCAAAATGGCACACAAAGCCATATCGCCCAGCATGCGCAGCCTTGCCCATTTGTCTTCCGTATTTCTGGTGTGCATGTATGCATGACTCTCAGCTGTCCTTTGCACGCGTGGCAGAGGTAAGTCAACCTTTTTATACACTTTTAATACACTTTTGTATCTGTTAGTAGTAAAATTTTCTAATCGTCCACTGGTTCCACAGTAATGGTGATTTATAAAGTAGGGAAGTCAATTTAATTAAAAATAAGGAAGTGCTTCAGTATTAGACAAAACCCTTACCGCCCACCATGAAAGCTGGAATGGCCACTACTGGGCGGTATGGGCCAGGTTGACTACCACTGGTCTAAGCCATGGATTCATTTTGTTTTCTAATAGAAGTACAGAACTTCAGTAAATCAATGTGCATTTTGTTTTTGCTTGCAGAAGCCCACTTCCACAACACCCACTCTTAAAACATAAGAGCTGTTTTGCAAAGCAACCTCAGAGCCTGGAGCAGCAATCCCAGAGCCTTGTGTCTGACGAACGCTGGAAAAAAGTAAGCATCCGTAAAGCAAATTCCCTTCTAGCATCTCTCCATGTCCGTACAAGAACAGGATATGTTTTGACATTATGCATTAATAGCAGGGTTGCTTTTCCTAGCCTCTGGCCATCAGGTAGTCACAGCTGGCAAGAGCGGTTAAGCAGCAGAGGCTGTCAGGAGCTGCTGAGTCATAGTTTCGTATTCCTTTGGCATCTTCGCTCACGCCTGTATTTTCACGGGGCATACTGTTTTCCTGTCACTTTTCAAGTGCTAGGATTTATATATCCAGCAAGGTTTAGTATAATCCTATGGATGACACTAACCACCCTGCACCGTCTTCCCAGAATAAAAGCAGGAATGTGCAATTGCACTGCAAGTGGCTTCAATCACCAGTTTCCTGAATCAGCATTGCCTTCTAAAAATGAAGCATTCAGGCGCTGCCTTGCTATATACAGTATGTTTATCGGCAAGTCCTGCTACATTGTGACACCTACTCGCAATTTACAATACGATCTCTTGAAGCTCTTCCTACTCTTATTTAATAATGTTCTCCCCTGCTCTCCCTTCAAGGCAACAAAAATATTTTTAGGACGGTATTTTGCAGTTTCTTGCTCTGCTTGTTTTTTTATTAGTCCAAATCGCTGAATTGAGTAAAGCTTGGCTTTCAAAAGCTGTCCTCATTCTGCAGTCTTTTAAAAGATCCTTGAAAGATGGATCGTCACGGTGCCCCCCAGGCTCTAGGAAACATCCAGATGTGTTCACCCAAAGTGTATTGTGTATTTTGGTTATGGTTTATGTTTGTTCCCTGTTAACGTTTATTCTTTTCCGTTTGGTTTTAGTTAAAGAGACTTTAAGTTGCACTCTGCACATAGTTAATTTGCAGCTGGGTGACCTTCTAAATTTAAAATACATTACAAATAAGTAAGACTGCAAAGAGATCCAGCATTCATCCAAGCAGCTTCAACATTTGCTGGCAGACATTTCATTACCCAATTAGTTAATATTATCAAGTGTTAATAAGTATGTGGTTTGCTTTGAGTGAATATAGGGTTTCGTTGCCCAACTAGGATGTTACCTGGTGGAGGGGGTCTCTAAACTTGGCAACTTTAAGCCTGCAGGACTTCAACTCCCAGAATTGGGAGTTGAAGTCCGTCGGGCTTAAAGTTGCCATGGTTGGAGACCCCTGACCTAGTTGAACATATCTAAAGCTTCCCAGTGAAGAAGGAAAATCTATATGGCTATAGGAATATTTATTTGGTAAATTTTTAATACTGTAACGTATAATAGCATGCTATAAACAGCTATAAAACTGACTCAACTGCAAGTCAGCATTTACAACTTCTAAATAAATGTTTGCTATTCCAAAGATTTTAAGCAAGCAAAAATAAAGCTTTGATGGATTTAAAATTTCCATAGCATTTCATGTTGATTAAATTGTAATTCATTTTAACCATGATTTAGGCTACAATTAGCTAACCTTATATCACAGGGAACCATAAAGTTGCTTAGCAATGCTGTGTGAATTCAAGCGAGGGAGTTAGTTTCGGCTACAATGTGGTGCAAACCCCCAGAAGCTACTCAACCACAGCTGTTATCATGGATAAACATATCATACAAATTCAGCCACTAAATCACTTTCACTTACAACTCATAACAGATTTACTCAGCCCCCATGAAGTCAAAATCAAGCAAAGCACAGCATTTGATCATATTGTCAAAAGCTGTATTTTTAAAAAAAATGACATTAACATTAGGGTTTTTTGACAGGAATTTGATCAAATAGTAATTGTATATATTTTTGGGTCCAAGAGTCTCTTTTCCAAGCTATCTTAGTAAAATTGCAGGCATCTCTACTGTCTTCCCCGCCCCAGTATCAACATGGCAGAATTGCCAATAAACCCACAACTGATGTGCAACTGATGTGGAGATTCAAGTTTTGGCATTCTGCAAATGAAGCACAGCATCTGAATGAAAGTTTTTCCTTCCAAAGGAGAAGAAAAGTAGCTGCCCAGCAAAAGACAGCTAGCACACTGTAAAAAAGACTTAAGATTTTTACACGCTGGACATTAACAGGCTGAACAGGCTTAAAAATTTTTAAAAAATTGACACATTCTAATAAAAGTATAGAACATTCTATATAAATAATAGAGCAGTAGGCATTACTATAATAATAGAACAATAGGCATTCAATAGCAATTGAATAGTAACATTATAATAGTAACTATGATAGAGATGGTAAAGAGAAAGAAATAGAATATTGGAAGCACTCCCTTATCATTTATAAAATTAAACATCTCTCCAACCTTCAGGGGAAATATAGACACCATCTATCCACATCAAGTATTTTTGTGGCTTTCTTGAGTGTGGTTCCATCAAATTAGGTACAGTTTAAGAATAACCCCTCACAGTTGGCCAGTAAAGGGATTTGGCGAGATATGGATTTTGAAAATAATTTGCACATAAAAAACTATCTGTAAAATCTAGTTCTACATTTTTATGTGGGCATGAGAATATATAAACACTGTATATTCATCATAAGCACTGAAGGCTTGGCCAAATATTCATTTTTAAATTAGCACAAATATGCAATAAGTTAAACTTCCATGAACCTATGTTTCCTGGATTCAAGAAGTCCCCTGCTTCTCTTGCAGAACAAATACTGGTAAAATCTTAAGTGCCACGTGCACTGACAGCATATCATTGCTGTTACCCAGGGGTGTCAAACTCATGACCCGCGGGCCAGATGGATCACATGCTGGCCATGCCCATCCCCAGTTTAGCAAAGGGGGGAAAGCTATAGTATGTCATGTGACGGTGAAAGTTTGACAACCCTGCTGTTACCAAATAGTAATCACTACGGACAGAAAAGAGGGAAATAAAACTAAAAACACATTCAAAGTTTTAACTGTTCACCCAGAGAAAACAAGTATTGACAGTTTTTCTAACTCTTATTACCAAGAGAGCTAAGGACATCACAGATGAGGAGCCAAAATAGGACTATGAGAGATGCCTCCTCCTGGAAAGCCAGGTCAACAAGCAGCCATGCTGATGTGGGGAGAAGATTACTTCTCTCAGTCCCAATCGGCTTTTGAGTCCCAGGAGGAAGTTTTTTCTCCTTTTGTTGTAAGGTATTTAGAACTACAAAAAACGGGCATAGAAATTTAGCTGACCACCATCTGCTCACACCAAATGTTCACCATTTGCAACCAAGTCACTTTTAACAATAACTTTAAATGGGGAAAAAAATAACCCACCATCTGTAAAAGCTGCATTTTGGTGCAACATCTGAGAGCAACCCCTTTTAGCAATACTTCCAGCAGTGAGAATAATTGTAAACGGAACTCACCTGCTGTTAATTATTTAACGAGATCAAGTATCTCACATTTTGAGTATCGTTTCCAGTGTTGTAAGCAGTTTATGGTTTCCTGTTTGAGAAGGTGAAAGGGAGAGGATTTTTTCACCAGACATAATCCTTGCATTGTTTTCCATGTTGAGCTATTCTGACATTAGAATTCGCTCCCCCAAAGTTAAGAGGTGCCAAATTCATTGAGAACTCCCTTGGCAGTACTTGGGACATGAAATGACACTCCTGGAGCAAAGTTATCCTTAATTGTGTAATTAAGAATCCTGGGATTTTCAAGTTCCCCTCCATGGTCTTTGTTTTTTCTTCTTGGATGATAAATGTTGCACCATTTCAGAAAATATAAAGTTTAAACTTTTACATGTTTACAGTATTAAAAGTAGAGAATGTCTTATACATAACTAGATAGAAAAAGAACCATAATTTCATCAAAAAAAAAACCTGTAATTTTATATCCATTATTCATTTGAATTTAATCTCTATCTATCACATGGTGTGATTATTATGACAGCCAATATCACTAACATTTAAGTACTGTAGTCATTTTTGGCAATAGACCAACACTAGTAGTAAATATACTTATATACTTTTAAAATGGACATCTAAATTAAATTTAGTACTGCCAGGTATTCAAGTAGATTAATAAAGACAAAAGGAATGCAATTCCACTAGCTAACCCAGAATTGGGAAAGACACAGCTCATAAATCATGCTGCTAACTTGAGACTCTAATGGTGACAAACCAGAATTTTTAATACTGCACCTTGCATTTTTTGCAATACAATTTTTGAATGCTTTCACAGCAAAAAATAAAGATGAAAATGTGAGCAGGAAGATTTTGGTAAGTAACACACTATTTTCATTTAAAAAAATGCTTAGACATCTCAAAGTTACTGCATCAAAGTAAGAGCTTGTTGCTTGGAGAATTTTTAAATGTGAACCTGGCATTTTCACCTAGGAGAGTCAAGAAAATCAGGTGAAAAATGGGGTTATGTCACTTGGACCCTCCAGTTGTTCAGTGGAAAACTGCCCATCTCCAATATAGCAAAGGGTTAATTAGGATATACAGTAACACAGTTTCCCAATCACATCCATCCTGTGAATCAGAAGTATACTTGTATGTTTGCCAAACCTGGAGGAAAATGGAATTTGAAACCAAAGATTCTTGCAATAAAAACTGGGTCTATAATAACTTATTTTGAATCAGCCAATAAAATTTGCAAAGCTCTGCATTTTTGAATGCCTCAAGTGTAGCAATACAAGAAATAGGCTGCGTTAATAAAAACATACAATGTTAGAAACACCTTTATTCAATCAAGCATATGTAGTATTTTATCCAACCATTAACTTTAAAAAATGGTATAAGGCACGGATTTCTTTTTCTGTTCAATTTCCTCTGTTTCCCAGTCTTTTATAAGTGTCTCTGCCTCCTTCCTAGACCTAAGAGAAAGTGACTAGCCCAAGATTATCCAACAGGCTTTGAGACTAAGGTAGGTGCAGAACTCAAGTCTTTCTAGCCTGATGCCTTAACTATGACATCAAACTGGCTTTTATACCATACAACAAATATTTTAATGATGGAAAATACTAAAATATAGAATAACATTTCAGTAAAAAGATGGTAGACATAATTATTCAGAATATTTGGGTAAAAATAGGGATGAAGGTGCTAATGGCTAGATATAATAAAATAGAAGACACGTGAGGGCAAAATACAAGAATTAAAAACCTGCAGCTACTTTGCAACTGATTCTATAAGTTTTCACTACCTGGAGATTTACTCAGTCACCTTTCATGGTGCATTGCAATAAATAATGGGAAATTCAGAGGTCAACTCCCAGCGTCCCAGCCACCAAATACCAATTCAGCAAACTATGTTAGACAGAGCGTTAAAAGATGTTAAACGGATCGCTTTTAAGTTAGCCCACACTTTATGCCTCTTAAAACCTCTGCACTTGCTATTCTTACTGCTTAAGTCAAACATCCTCAAATGAGCAATTTAAATCAGGAAAGGATTGCTGAGGGATAAGAGCTGAGAGGAGAAATCAGCCTTTTCCAGATCGCATTCATCATCCTCTATTTATCCAGTTAGGATTTGTTTAATGCAAATATTTAAACCATTTATTCCAAAACTCATCAGATTATATTTTCAAGAGAGACTGCAGCCATGATTTCTCTATTGGGCAATCAGAAAGTTTTATATGCAGCCCTCAAATTACCATGAACTAATCAATGTTTCTCATACCACGGATACTGTCCTGATAGATGTAACTGGGTTCTCACTGGTCAATCATTTCCTTTTCTCAAATAGAATTAGACATTAGTACAAACCACATTTGCTTTAATACAAGATCTGTTTTGTTTATTATAAGGGGAAGTATTAACTGCAAGGATACAGCATCAGTTTTTACACAAAATGCTATTTGGGTTAGTGCTAGATAAACTGCAAGAACCAAAAGGCAAAAATCAGGATAACTAGGCAAAAATTCTAAGACATTTATAGCAAAGAAGGCAAATAATAAAGCTAAAGTCAGGGAGACAGCAAAACTGTCTTGATGAGTAATATTCAGACCAAAACATTTAGCTATAGGCCAGCTAAAAATCTTCGAGATTTCCTCATATCTCCCTCTCAGTATAGGAAATATGACAGCATCCAACCATTACACTTTACACTGAAATTGACAATTTTGGAATATCTCCTTTAAATAAATTTTAGTCTGCCACTGTCTCAACAAACTGCATTAAGTGCCAGATTAATATTTTGCTACATTTCTCAAAATAAATGTGTAATTGACAAATTTATGCCCCCTCCCCCCAAACTTAGCAAGACCCAGAGGGTTTTGTTACTGTTCTTCATTTGCTGCTCCAGGCACACTTTCAGATATCCATTTGGTTTCTAGAGATGCTAGCCTGGCAGCTAAACAATACATGGAGCATATTATAACCACAGCAAAGAATTGCATATGGATGTAACATTATAGAATTCAAATCCTGGATTTGAATTCACTGTAGTTTAAGACTTATCCTTTTCTAGAATATACACTACAACAGAAGCCACAACAGAGACTATCTTGTCAAAAGTAGTACAAAGCACTTCAGTATAATGAAATAAAAGGACAAATCTACTTGTCTAAAAGACAATTCACTGTACACATTTTATTTACAGTTTTGTACACTGTCTTAATATGAATGGGACTGCTTTTCTATTTGAGCCGTACTTAAACCAAAGCAAAATTTAACCTAAGGAATACAAAGTGTTAAAATACAGCATAAGATACAAAAAACAGGAATACTATTTCTAGTAAGGAATGTAATTCTGGTGTTAACATTTTTTTTAAAATCCACAATTATGTTCAGGAAATCACATAAACATATCACTGATTTGACTTGAAATGCATGAAATTTGTAGCAAAGCTTTGATATTACAAAATAATTACCATAGAATGCACAAAATTATGTTTATTAAACCTTTTGTCATATTCCCAGATCCTTCACCAATGTTACATGAGCAAGAACTGAAATCAGAATATCACTAATGTTATCAGAAAAGGGAAACAAATAAATTAAATCTAGCAGCCATCAGCATCAATTACAGCAATGATCATGCTGTATAAAGAAAGATTTGCTAGAAAAATGTATGCATCATACTTTTCTTTCAAACCAGCAAAACATGTTATTGCATACAGTGAAAAGATGAAAAAGTAGTAGTTTATTCCCCTGTAGAAATGGCACTGTTTTCAGGACATTTTTTTTTAATATAATAGTTATTTTCTTAAGAAGCATCAGAGAATGGGTTAGGGAGACATATATGGATTTGAGGGACAAATGTTGCACTGAAATTCTTTGATTGGAAAAGGTTACCTTCAGCCAAAAAATGGGGTCGGGAGGGGGGTGAGGAAGAAAACAGAAGTACAAGACAAAGCAAATGAGAGTTTCACAAATTTAGCAACATTTAGATGGAAATCAGATTTAAATGCAGTCCACTCTGCTTTTATAGAGGCTTTGGTTCAGCTCCCAAATCTCGATTGCTTGACGCAGTCTCCTATGAAATACTCTGAAGGTGTCTTCTTAAACAACAAACCTATTTTTAGTGGTGGAACCACTTTTAGTAGCTGTGTCAGCATGGGACTGATAACCAATCACTATCTTTTGAGGAAGTCCTAACCTTTCCTTGTATACTCTCCTGGGAAATTAAAAACACAAAATATAAATTTAAGTAGCATTGTTCATAAGAAAACATGGCATTAATTTTCATTGTTTAAACTCAAAATGCAATATACTAGATGTTTTTACACTATTCACCCAATATTTGACCTTATCACAATCAGATAACAGACACATTAGCATATAATGAATTTTATGTAGTAAACTTCCAGTAGCAGATGATCCTGTGCTAAACACCCTTTAAAAACCATGTTTCTCTGAAAGATGGCTTACATTTTCACATAAACAAACATAACACTTTGTTTAGTCATTGTTTATCTGATTTTCAAAAGACAGACAGAAGCCTTTAATATTTACAAGAATGATCAAACCAGATTGATAACATTTCCTGTTTTGAAAATTAATAAACCATATAGGAACCAGGATGGTTTTCTACATCTAAAGATCACTGCCTTCCTTTAAGTTCCTGATTATATCATCACTTTCATCTTTAGGTCTGTCAGCTAAGCCTCCTCAGTAGAAACATCCCAGAGTTGAAGCTGATGAGTGACTTTCGCTTAAAGCGCAAATGACTAAACTCTGTAAACTTGTAACTTTAATTTAATGTTAATCAGAGTTTGTCAGCTCCCTATCAGAGTGATAGCAAAGCAGCTGATTCATGCCAAACGTCCCAAGTATGAATTACTAAAACCATTTACTCACCAAATTAAACTTACAATTCTTTCTGTCTCCTTGATTTATATTCATAACTGAAATGTTCTGGACATCTGCATAATTTCTAACTTTCGCTACTTTGGCTATTTGCAAAAATGTGAAATAGAAGCTGCTATCTTACTGAGTTAATTATAGGAGTATTTTGTTACTTGGAAAATCAGCTCAAAACCTATATTCCACTTGTTCAGCTGGCACCTCCTTATGATAATAGTCATGCCATGAATGAAAGGTTTTTGTTTTATTATTTAGTTCCAGTCACCTGGAATCAACTTATTTTAAAAGATGCTAAAATGCTTATTTTTAATGGACCTTTGTGAAACTTAATATTTTTAATGCAGAATTATTTTTGATATGGGTTAACAATTGATAAAGGCTACTCAGAACACTGAGGCTTGCTTACCTTAGCTGTGATCTTATATTAGATTGAAGTGAGTACATGCATTAATTTTTAATGTTGCATTTAATTATTTTATACTGCATTTGTACTCACACATGAAAGATAAAGTTATTATAATTGCAACAAAGTTTGTTCATTATGGCTGTGACTTAATTCTCTTATTTAGATGGACCTTATGAAATATCAATATGAAAAAAATATTTGGAATTTTTTTTTTTGCTATAAAATGTAATACGTGTAATCCTCAACTTACAACTACAATTAAGCCTAATGTTTCTGTTGCTAAAGAAGACAGTTAACTGAGTATTGCCCCATTTATGACTTTTCCTACCACAGATGTTAAGTCACTGCAATTGTTAAGTAATATAGTGGTTAAGTAAATTTGGCTTCCCCATTGATTTTGTTTGTCAGGTCACAAAAGGTGATCACATGACCCCAGGACACTGCAAGTCATAAATATGATTCTAAGTATTTTGATTACATGACCCTGGGGATATTACAACAAGCTGTAAGTGTGAAAAACAGTCATAAGTCATCTTTTTCAGTGCTGTTGTAACTTTGAACAGTCTCTAAATGAACTGTTTTAAGTTGAGGATTACTTGTACAATTATTTGATTTTTATGTTATTTTTTTTATCAATTCAGTGTATTTATTTAATGCCCCCACCTCTTTTTCCCAGTCTGTGTGGTGGGTTGGGCTAAGAGTGTGAATGGTCCAAAGTTATTCATAGCTAGCTTTCATGACCAAAAGATGATGAAAATT
>JAPKID020004474.1:0-11660 GCA_026931265.2 Tropidonophis doriae
GTGTGGTGGCACAACAGTTCCCTCGACACCTGGAGGAAACTGCTTATCTAGACCCATGCCAGTCCGGCTTCTGCCCCGGGGCACAGCACAGAGACAGCATTGGTCGCATTGGTGGATGATCTCTGGAGGGCCAGAGATAGAGGTCATTCCTCTATCCTGGTCCTATTAGATCTCTCAGCCGCTTTCGATACCATCGACCATGGTATCTTATTGCACCGACTGGAGAGGTTGGGATTGGAGGGCAATGTATTGCAGTGGTTCTCCTCCTACCTCTCCGGTCGGTCGCAATTCATGTTAACAGGAGGGGAGAGGTCGACGTCGAGGCCCCTAACATGCAGGGTGCCTCAGGGGTCGGTCCTCTCGCCCCTCCTGTTTAACATCTACACAAAGCCGCTGGGTGAGATCATCTGTGGTTGTGGGGTAAAGTACCATCAGTACGCTGATGATACTCAGCTGTACATCTCTACCCCCAACCACCCCAACGATGCTGTCAAGGTGATGTCCCAGTGTGTGGAGGCCATGCGGCTCTGGATGGGAAGTAACAAACTCTGGCTCAACCCATCCAAGACCAAGTGGCTGTGGTTTCCGGGGTCCCGGCATAGCCAGCTAGTTCCATCGCTGGTTATCGGGGGAGAGTCAATGGCCCCCGTGGAAAGGGCACGCAACTTAGGCGTCTTCCTGGATTCGCGGCTGTCCCTGGACAACCATGTGGTGGCCGTGACCAGGGGGGCTTTTTACCAGGTTCGCCTGGTATGCCAGTTGCATCCCTTTCTGGACCGGGAACGCACTCCGTACAGTCACTCAGGCACTCGTGACATCCCCCCTTGACTATTGCAACGCTCTCTACATGGGGCTTCCCTTGAGGTGCATCCGGAGTTAGTCCAGAATGCAGCCGCGCAGGGGATTTTGGGAACATCTCGAAGTTCCCACGTAACACCACTCCTGCGCGAGCTGCACTGGCTACTGGTGGCCTTCCGGGTGCACTTCAAGGTGCTTGTTACATCTTTAAATCGCTCCATGGCTCGGGGCCAAGTTACTTACGGGACCACCTCTTGTCACATACCTCCCACTGACCGATTCGCTCCCACAGGGAGGGCCTCCTTAGGGTGCCGACCGCCGGTCAATGCCGGCTGGCGATGCCCAGGAGCAGAGCCTTCTCTGTGGTGGGGCCCGCCCTCTGAAATGACCTGCCCCCCGAACTTCGCAACATCACGGACCTTCCCCTCTTCCGCCGCTCACTCAAGACATATTTATTCCAACAAGCTGGACTAGCTTAGAACTTAGACCTAGGTACGATAGAGCTTAGCTAATTAGAACATGGTTTTATAGGTTTTTAATGGGAATTTTAGCACAGGTTCGCAATTTAATTTCTTTTTAAATTTTGTAACTGTTCTTATTTATCTATTGTTGTTTTAATTTCCTGTGCACCGCCCAGAGTCTGTCTCGATGGAGACTGGTGCGGTTTAGAAATCAAAATAAATTCAAATTCAAAAAACAGCCCATTGTTCCTCATTTCTGCTTTCCCCAGCCCCCAGCAGCACTCAGGAAGCCTCCTAAAGGATATGCACAGCCATTTTGGTGAAGGAGGCAGGGTTTCGAGAGGCACAAAATGCAGTGTATAAGATGCACCCAGATTTTCAGCCTCTTTTTTGAGGGAAAAAGGTGTGTCTTATACTCCGAAAAATACAGTAGATCCCTTCTATATAAATACAAATGGAACAAGAGTTTGTTCAAAGCCGCTAATCTCCGAAAGTACTGCACCGATCGCTTCCAAATTTTCACACAACGTTCCTTTCGAGTACGGCACCAATTATATATATATAGATAGTGTAGATGTCACACCTGTGCCAGGTACATGCAACAGAAATGTAAAAAAAATGTTAAAAAGGTAGGCAGATGGATACAGAGAGAGCAGTGGGCCACAAGTATTATGTCATCTTTTATGACATAAAATACTTGGTCGGTAGGTAGGTAGGTAGAGGGAGAGAGAGAACGGGGGAGAAATACAGTAGGTAGGTAGATAGAGGGAGAGAGGAAGAAATACATTACATACATAGGTAGGTTGGGTGTTATATGGTGGTTGTGTGTACATGTTTGTGTGTGCAGGTGTAGATCTACACACAGATTGGTTGGCCACTTATCCAGTTGATTTTGCTGGTCAGAAGGTCGTAAACGGGGAATCATATGATCCAGGGAAACTATAACCGTCATGAGTCAATTGCCAAGTGTGTCTGAAGTCTGATTGTGTCACCATGGGGATATTGCAATGGTCATAAGTATGAAAAATAGCACATATACCGCTTCACAGTGCTTTTACAGCCCTCTCTAAGCAGTTTACAGAGTCAGCATCTTGCCACCAACAATCAGGAGTCCTCATTTTACCCATCTTGGAAAGGCGGAAGGCTGTGTCAACCTTGAACTGTGTCAACATTGAGATTGTTCGAACTGCAATCCTGCCTTCTAACCATTGCTCCACCACGGCTCTCAAAAGACAGTCATAAGTCACTTTTTTTCAGTGCCATTGTAACTTTGTACAGTTACTAAACAAACTGCTTTAAATTGAGGGCTACCTGTACTTTAGTTGCATGAAATGCAAGCATTGATCTATGGCACTTATCATCTTTCCCCCCTTTGCAAGGTTACTCTAAAGATAAAAACTCGTTACCAATTCATAGATGTCATTCTGGGATCATGGAAGGAAGGACAGCTTGGGAGGGTCTCGAACTGTTCTCCTCCTCCCCTTCTCCGCGCCTATTTTGCCCCCAAGTTTCTGCCCCAAACCATGTTAGGGTCGTAACAGCGGAGAGGAGATGGCAGAGGTTAATGGCTGGGGACAGAAACCTGGGGGCGAAATAGGTCTGGAGAAGACGAGGAGGAGAATGGTCCCATTCCGGCCTGGGAGATATAAAACTCCACTGCCTTGGTGAACTAGAGAGAAACAGAGCTGGAGGTTCCTTCGTTTTTGCCACGTGATTAAATTTTTGTTTGTTTGGTTTGCTATAAATACTGGAAATATGTTTATTTAAATTCTATCCATTGGGGAGCCCAGAGCATGAATCAATAAAGAAAATAAAATCACAAGAATATCCACTTTAACTAAAAGCAAACACACAGAGAAAGCAATAATTGCTGTATCATAAGAGTTGAAAGGTTTTCTGAAGCTGGCGGCCTCTTCCAGATGTTTTTGACTGCAATATTCAGCATTTCTAACAGCGGTGCGACTCAAATTTTATTACTACTGGTTTTGTGGGTGTGGCTTGGTGGGCATGGCATGGCTTGGGAGGTGTGGCAGGGGAGGGATACTGTAAAATCCCCATTTCTTCCTGATCAACTGGGACTTGGGAGGCAGGGAATAGATGAGGGCAGAGCTATTGGTGGGATTCAAAACTTTTTACTTCCCGTTCTGTGGGCGTGGCTTGCTGGGCATGGCATGATTTGGTGGGTATGGTTTGGTGGGCATGGCAGGAGAAGATTACTACAAAATCCCCATTTCATCCTGATCAACTGGGACTCAGGAGGCAGAGAATAGATGAGGATGGGGCCAGCCAGAGGTGGTATTTATAGTTCTCCGGATTACTCAAAATTTCCACTACCGGTTCTCCAGAACCGGTCAGAACCTGCTGAATCCCACCTCTGATTTCCAAGTATTTTAATCAAGGTAGAAAGTCTGGATCTGTGTTTCTCAGCCTTGGCCCTTTTAAGGTGTGTGGACTTCAATTCCCAGAATTCCCCAGACAGTCAAGCCAGTCAAAGCATGCTGGCCATGTATGTATGTATGTATGTATGTATGTATGTATGTATGTATGTATGTATGTTTTAAACCAGCATGTAATATTTATGCTTCCGTAACATTGATTGTAGAATGCTGCATGATGCTTTTATATTTTGGTTAAAATTAGAAGCACAGGGCTGTGAATAGCAGAGTCGGTTGAATAAGCTTTCCAAAGACAGAGATGTACAAATATGGCTAAAAGTTTATACATACTGTATACATCGACGTCAAAGAAAAATGACATATATGAGGAATATAAAGCAAAACAACCCCACGTTTGCAGTTCGCGATGGAAGTAAAAGTCTCCTTTGCATACAGAAGTATTTGCAGTTTTATAACGTCCCGAAAATATCAACAGTAAAGACGGGTGGACGGAATGAAAGCAGAAAAAGAAATCCTGTATTTCTCTAGGAATATTTATGATGGATCACCCTCCAGCAGACAGCTGTCTTCCTCATGTTTTGGACAATAAAGCCCCTTATTCTCCAAAGCACCACAGGGCAGGACAATAAGCCACATGGGGGTGGCAGGTGGGGGAAGCTTGTTAAAGAGAGGTCCAACCTAGAAGTAAGGGGAAATTTTCTGATAGTGAGAACTGTTAACCAATGGGATGACTTGCTTTCAGAGTTTGTGGGTCGAGAGGTGGGCTGCTGGGGGTTCTCAGGGGTTCGGGAGAACTGCTAGCTAAGATTCTGTGCAGTTCGAAGAACCCCCAAATCCCGCTTCTGGCTCGCCCTGCCCACCTGTCCCCTACCAAGAGTCCCCACTTGGCCCGTTTTGGATGCAGGTAAGTGCAGGGCGCGTAGAGGCTCAGGGCGGGCAAAAAACTGCCCTACTGAAAGTTCAAGAAGGCCCATTTCTGGCCTCCAGAGGACCTCTGGAGCCTGGGAAGGCCATTTTCGCTCTCCCGGAGGCTCGAGGAAAGCCTCCGGAGCCCGGGGAGGACAAAAATGTCCCTCCTGCCATGATGCAGGAGACCGACTACACCATGCCCACCATGGCTATGCCCACCCAGCAACCAGGCAGAGAACCTGTTGCTGAAATTTGTGAAGCCCACCCCTGTGTGGGTCCTCCATCACTGGAGGTTCTAAAAATGTTTGACTGGGATGTTAGAAGGTCCCCTTCCTTGAGCAGGACGTTGGACTAGAAGACTTCCAAGGTCCCTTCCAGTCCTATAATTCTGTGTTCTTCACCTGTCACCTATGCGTTCCTAATCCCACATGAGTTTCCTAAATAGATCTTGGAAGCGTTAAGGTTCTACAAGGCATCTGAGGGACTACCGAAGACTGAGGTAGCTCCTCAGTGGAAGAAGCCACCTCCTTCCTGTGTTTGCTCCTAAATGAGGAACCGCTGTCTTCAAACAAGGTTCTCCTGAAGGCAGACTTTATGCTGTAAAGACTCAGTTTTCGGTGGAAGTCCATGCCCATGAAGAAGTAAAGGATAGGGTTGATACAGCTGTTGAGGTAGGCCAGGAAGGAAGAGAGTGGGAGGCCAATAGAAAGCCATAGGCTTTTAACTTTTGCCAATTTGAAGAGAAGGAAGATGTGATATGGTGCCCAACAGAGGAAGAACGTGACCACAAGAACCAGGATGACCCTGAAGGGTTTCTTGGAACGGATGGAAGCCCGTCGTCTCTTCAGCACCACAACGATGATGCTGTAGCAGACCACAATGATGGCAAGAGGGGCCAAGAACCCACAAATCAGCCTCAACATGTAGATGACCAGTTCGGCAGATTCATTTCCTTCCAGGGCAAAGGAGCACTTGATCTTGTTAGACTTGTCAGTTTTTATGCCACGATAGTGGTAGAAAGGACTACTCGTGGCAATGGCCAAGAGCCAAGCTCCGATGGCAGCGACCCATGCCAAGCGGCTGTCCCGGTGCCTTTTGGTCCATATTGGGTAGGCTACGCAAGTGGCCCGGTCTATGCTGATGGCCGCTAAGAGAAAGACACTGCCGAACATGTTGAGATACTTGACTAAGCTGTTGGCTTTGCATAGGAAGCTTCCAAAGATCCACCCGTTGTCAAAAGCATTCTTCAAGAGCGGCACAATCCGGGTGACTGAGAAGAGAAAGTCAGCCAGAGCGAGGTTGAAGAACCAAACACAGCTGATGGTCCGGGCAGTCTGACGGGCTGTGATCCAGATCACAGCTCCGTTGCCCAGGGAACCAAGCAGAAAAAGAACGGTGTAGAAGAAGACCTGAAGCATGTCCATGAGTCTGCTCACGTCCAACTTGGTATCCGAGGATGATGGCGAGGATGCGTTGGAAATGCCTGGAGCAGTGAAATTACCATCCATGATGCAACAGGACCTTAAGGTGTGGGAAGATTAAGAAACCAAGTGTCCTTCTCCGGTCCACGAAACCTGGAAAAGGAGAATCCATGTTTTAGGAAGTGTCTTTTTTAAAAAACTTTTTTTCCTGTCTTGCTATTCCTATACTCTAGTTTTGCCTCTACTATATTGCATTAAAGTCTCCTACAACACAAATATCTTGATACTTCATTTCTAATATCTTCTTTCGTAACTTTTGGCAAAAATTGTTCTTGCTTATTATTCGGCGCACATATTGCTATCAAAAGTGTCTGTTTTTGATTCATCACCATTTCCACCCTTCCTTCTTCATCTGCATATATTTTATTTGGAGTTTATTGTTTCCTTAATATATAGAGCAGTTACCCCCTTTTTTCTTTGGCTGTGCTGATGACAAATATCATTTATAAACCGCCCCGAGTCCCTTCGGGGAGAGGGGGAAGTTTATAAATTTAATAAATTATTATTAAATTATTATTTCCCAATTTTGGAACATTCCACTAATTTACAATGCTGTGGTTTTTTTAATGAGTTTCTTACAAGCAAGTTATATCTGTTTTTAACTTTTGTAATTGTGTTAAAAATTCCCTTTTTATGAGGGAATTCAGTCCATTTATATCGATTGGCAACCTTTCATTTTTCTGCACCTTCTCCTTTACTTATATATAGGTTTTATTTTGCTAGTTGTTCTTGTCTGTCGCTGCTGTTTTGCCCTTGTTCCTTCTTGATCTGTTTTTCCTGTTTCTCCTTCTTCTTGTAGCAGATTTCTCTCTTCTACTGTTGATTGAACCAATTTCATTGTTAATTTTAGTACAATGACAATAAAGATTATTATTTCTCCTGTTCTTTATATTCCAGTTCTCCTCTTGTTTCTTTCCCCCCAGTTGTGGCAATATGGCTGATCCCAGAGGGAATTTAACTTAATGGGGTAGTAAAAGATACAGCCTCGACCAGGGGGTGAGTTCCTGTACCGGTTAGTACCGGTTCACTTCGTGCGCTCTTTGCAAGCGCACTGCTAGCTATGCACCGCACATTGCTTGCACGGGCACAGTTGACTTTAAATTGTTCTGCCCATCGCAGCAACATGCCGGCAACAGCAGAAGGAATCTGGGATCTGGTTCGAGGCCGTGGCGAGCCTGGGTCGCTGCCGGTTCTGTGACCCAGGCCAAATCATCACTGCTGGTTCGACTGAACTGGGCCAAACTGGGAGCAACCCACCTCTAGACTGGACTAGATAGATAAGGCAATAGAATTGTATGATAGCCATATTGCTGCAACTGAGAATCAATGTTATTTGACTTATAAGTTTCCTCTCGTATGTTGCTCCCCAAATTCATCACTAGATGGTAGAATTTCAGCATCTCTAATCCAACAACTCTAGGAACTAGTGACAAGGGAACATTTGGCAAGCTCAGGGGAATCACCAGACATGGTCAAAAGAAGGAAGGAAGAACGGGGGTGCAATCCTCCTCTATATCTCCCCTATAGGGTACTTCTCTATAAGGTACTTCTGCATTTCCCAGGGGTTCAAAAAAAGAAAATACTGACAGTGCATGCAGATGGTTTCGGAATGTGGCAGCTTCTCCAAAATCAGATATTTCAAATCAAAGGTTAGATGGTCAGCAGAAATTCTTGCATCTATCCATTCGTACCATTTTTTCCAACTTTGGCAAAGTTGTCTATCCTTCAGAATATATGTCAATCTATCACATTCATTCATTCATTCATTTCATTCATTTATTAGACTTGTTTACTGCCCTCTCTTCCCGAAGGGACTCGGGGCGGTGCACAGGAAATTTAAAAACGTATACATATAACAATAATAAATAATTAAATCTATATTAAACCCTAACGCCCTGTGTTAAAATATACCCCTTTAAAACTATAGCCCTAAAACCCAATTAACTAATTTCTCTCCTAAACTAAGGCTAGGTACAGTAGATTAGGCCAGGCTGGCCTGCTGGAAAAGATAGGTCTTCAATTGCTTGCAGATGGAGCGGAGGTCCGTAGTAGATCTAAGTTCGGGGGGTAGGTCGTTCCAGAGGTTACATTCAGCACACCAGATAAGTGACAGGGAAAAATGTACAGTGCAGATATGTAAATAGTAAACAAAATAAATATATGGAGCAGTAACAACTATAAAGAACTAAGGATTAATAAATGTAAGATGTAGATAGACAGAAATAACTGGAAATGTAGTAAGATGATATATGATGTTACCTTGTAACTGTATACATATAGGGGGTGAGTCACTCCCAGTTGTATCTATGTAGGTTTGTCTTGTTAACGTCCTTTTTCCATTTTCTTTTTCTTTTTATTTTTAGTTTATAATAAAAAAATTTAATTTAAAAAAAAAAGGGAATTCTTGCAGGGATGGGACTGAATATCCCGCTGTAGCATCCTATGGTTCTAAACATTTCTATAATATTTACCTATCATTTTTATATGGCTGCCCATCTTACAAAAAAGCATTTCTGGGTTCCGTACAGCAATACATTACAATGATCAATATATCAAAAGGCTCATTATATTTAAAATATTTAAAAACTAGACAGCCCAAAGAGAGAAGAATGTAGACTTCAGTACTGGAGCTACCTCAAGATCTTACCAGTTCTCTGAGATCCGCAGATATTTAGCCAAGTCTTGAACACCTTCTGGAATATTAACAGGGATGGAGCTCATCTCATTTTAAGGAACGAAATGTCTCACAAACCAGGCGCCATGGCAGAAAAGGACCACCTCCTGGCATCCCCCCCCCCGATATAATTCCCTAACAAACAGGACTTGCATATCAGATCTAATAGAACCGATGGATGTTAGGCTAATGTCAGAGGTTAGACATAATGTTAGACCAATGCCTCCATAGGCCCAGGCTCTGCTTCTATACTTATGTACTTTTAATTATCAATGATCTCCCCTCCCCCCCTTTTTTTTAAAGGGTGGGAGATAAACTCAGGTAGGGAAAAGTCTGTAAAGTTTCCCACTTATCCAGGTCAAGTCTTTGACTGACTTTTAGCTATACAGTTTGGGATGAACACACTTTGAATGGGTTTCCAGAGAAAAATAATGACAGACTACAGGAACCAGGAGCATCACTCAGGTGACCCTGAGGACACAGATAAACCTCCCAAGTGCTTTAACAACCCTCTGAAAGGATGCAAGGACCAGCTGTATGCAAGGAATATCAATCCTTCCATTCCTCACCATTCGGTCAGAGCTGAAGAAGCTTCTTGGATGAGAAGCGAAAGGAAAACCAAGAAGTCTTCAAAAAACAACAACAAGAAAGTCCAGTTGCCTTCTGAAAAAAGCACCTTTGGGACAACCATGATCTGGATGACTGAGAATCTCTACAGACTTTGAGCTATACAATTTGGGATGAACCCCCTTTGAATGGCATGGAAGTAGGAAGGGAGAAAAAAAATGGCAGACTACAGGAACCAGGAGCGTCACTCAGGTGACCTCCAAGGACACGGATAAACCTCCAAGGGCTTCAAGTATTCTATTAAACAATGAAAGCGACCAGCTGTCTGCAAGGAATATCAATCTTTCCCCACTATCCTGTCAAAGCTGAAGAAGCTTCTTGGCTGAGAAGCAAAACATCTTCAACAGTAAAAACAAGAAAGTCCATTTGTCTCCTGAAAAAAAACCACCTTTGGGTCAGGTAGAGAAAGTTAAGTAATACTTTAACTGACTTCAAAATTCCTAGTTCTTTGGGAAAATCACTTCCGGTTAAAGTACTTGAACTCCTTGTGAAGTGAAATGCCCCATATTTTTGTGTGCATTGCATCACGGGGCAGTGCCACCAAGCTCCAGGTGTCTCACAAGTGCGCCAATATTAGAAAGTATACGCACCTAGCTCTAATCAAGCTGTTTTTGCAATCCAGTCCAGCTGCCAAAATAAAGTCAGCATATCACACTGGAGTACAGGTTGCCTGCTTATCACAATCGCAATGCAAAATCACAAGACTACAAACATCATTCTTGGATGGCTATAAAACTAGGGAAACAAGACAAGAGGTGACCGAGCAGAACCCATCTCTCAAGACAGAGCAAACCAAAATACACCCATCCCAAGTTTTGACACTCTAACACCTCCAGGAACAACATATACAAGGACAAGTCTGTTGTTGCTTGGGAATGATCACAGTTCCCACCAGAAGGTGTGGTGCCCTGCATCAGACCCTTGAAATTACCTGTTCTTTTAAGGCCGCGGGAATTACGTCTTCTGTATTTCTTCTCCCTTTGCAAGAAAATGCGGACTTCTTGGCTGCCGCTTAGTTTCTCCGCCGGCTTGTGATTTTGGATCTCGTCCAAGGCCAAGATTAACTCCTGCCGAAAAGAGGAACTTCCTGCTGGATGCAATCAAGCAGAATCTCTCTGCTGTTGAAGATTAGCCTCCTGAACAGGACGATTGTGGTTACACCAGGCTGTGAAATACGATGGGCATCATTGTAACTGCCGGTTCTGCAGAACCAAGAAAGCTCTTAAAATAATTCCCCAGAAGCAGGGGGCTAAGAGTTGTGAAATGTTGTTGGAGGGAAGCCTTCGAGAGGAGTGCCTTTCAACAAGGGAGGGCTGGCTCCTGTGGTGGCTTAAATTGAATTCCCTCGACATACGTCATGTGCGTGGATCGAGCAGGGTGGTTGGGGTGTGAAAAGTTAAGCTGCAGCCACCACAAAAAGTGATGTCTCTGTTCAAGGATCTTTGTCGGGTTCCTACTGATTTTATTTCTGAGGAACAACGTGATTTCCCGAAGGCCCGTGATTCAAGGCAGCCCTTTAACATGTTCCGTGCTACACTTTCCATAAAAAGTGTGTCACGCACAATCGCTGGCAAGCTATGCAGACCGTACAGAACCCGTTGCCCTATCTTGGAAGCTTCAGCGACAGTTGGAGATGGTCTCACCTGCCCAAATGTTTCAAGACTTGCCGAGTCTTTGGACTCTGTCACCTCCTCTGAAGAAAAAGCCACCCGGGAAGTCCTTGCAATGTGCTGGTGTGGCTTGGGAATGACTGATGCTCCTCTTCAACCATCTATAAGCAAGTTGTGTCTTGTTGCTGGAGATTCAAGGGCTGGGTGAACAAGTTGTCCTGATTTCTCCTAAAGCAACTTCTTGCTGGGGTTCTCGCACGTACAGCAGTGCCTCCATTTTTTTGGCTGTTTGGGTTGAAGGGAGGTGCTTTGGGTCCAAGATGTTCCTGGTTGTAGTTCACCCTCAGCCACAAAAATGAATTTAGACCAGTCTCTCTGCATTTTGACTCCATCTTCGATTGTCAAGTGCCTGAATTGTGATCGTGTTGACCATGGGAGGGTGTGATAGTCGTAACTTCAGGATGAGTTGTAAGTCACTTTTTCCAAGGCTAACATAAATTAGTTCAAATTTATGTCATTGAGTGAAAAGTTGTAGTTTGAGGACTATCTATATATCAGCCCCTCCTCTAACTTTATGATCACCCAGATTCCACTTCAGCATTGTTCCAGGCAAGAAAATTCTTCTTCCTTTCCTCTCCTCTCCTCTCCTCTCCTCTCCTCTCCTCTCCTCTCCTCTCCTCTCCTCTCCTCTCCTCTCCTCTCCT
>JAPKID020004475.1:0-11660 GCA_026931265.2 Tropidonophis doriae
AGGATGGAGTTAAACATATCATCAGCTTAGAGTCATTGCATTCCCACAAGCAGTCTGAGTCCAACCTCTTCTGAATTCCATTGACCCTTATCTGATGCCAATTTAACGTTGAACTTTAGTAGGCCAGATTTATGTGTGTAGGATTGATGCTACAACCTTATGAATGGTCTGGACTCTTTGTGCCTGACATACAGACAGACATATAGCTTTTCTTTGGTATATGGCAGTGCCTTCATTCTATTCAATGGTGATGACGAAGACAATCTGAGAACCATCGTCTAGGACAGGGGTCGGCAACCTTAAACACTCAAACAGCCCTTTGGGCCCACTTCCTACAGAAAAGAAAACACCGGGAGCCACAAAACCCTTCCCGTGCCTGACTATTTCCTGAGCGCCCACAAAACTAGCCTATGTATTTGAATGAAAGGTTCTATTTTCTTCTGAAACTTTTCTTTTCTTGGATTTATCCATGGTTGGCCTACCAGGGGTTGAAAAGCTCAATAAATCGTGTGCTGGTGGGTGTCGCACTTTGGTTGTTGTGACACATGTTTTGAACAACAGGGAGCCACATGCAGTTCCACAGCTGCTGGTTGCTGACCCCTGGTCTAGGAAGTATTCAGAATAAGGAATGGATCTACTGAAGGATAGGTTATAGATGACCCATGTATAATTCTGCTCCTTCTAATGAAATCCAAACCCCTGTACTCCTGAGAGTTCATTAGAAGTACAGATTAAAACAAGATTAAAAAAAAGATTTTCATAGTACCATTTGCTATTTCAGATAACAGTGAGCATCGAGCGGATCTATTTCTCTTTCTCCTTCCTTCCCTTCTACCAGCCAATTTATTTTCCAATTTACAACCATTCCTTGTACACCTAAGGAACAGGTTGGGCAAAAACAAAACTTTGTACATCACGCTCAGCAGAAGCTGGTCCTAATTGATACCTAATTAATGAACTTTCCTCCAGGAGTTCAAAGCATCATGTATGAGATCTTCTCCATCATATTCCATAGCAACCAGGATGAGGTTAACAGGTTGTATGAAGAATTAGGGATTGGCAAAATGCACCCCCCCCCCAAGCTTCTACGGATAAGAATGGAATTGAATTGGGGTATGTACAAGCTTATCAGCTTCGCTAACAACTTGTTGGCAAAGGGAATTGATCAGAAAAGTCTGGTTTGGCTTGGTTTATAGAAATCTCTTGGCTTCCAATGTGAAGGCACCTTCACCATATGATTTATGGAATGGACATTTGCAGGGACATGCTGAATAGAAGGCAGCAGCCAATATTCTCCTCTCAGTAAGCAATATGACTGTAGTATAATTAACCAAAGTCACATTTTGCAGCCAAAGAACTGGCTGGTTGGTTCAAATCATTACATGGAACATAAGCCGCCCTCTTTCTCCATTGCATTTTTGGGTTCTCGAGGGTTGCCAGCTCTCCATGCTGCAGTGAGTGTAGATTTTACAATTGCTAACTTTCCCTGGTCAGGGTCTAGGGTAGGTTTTTTGGCCTATTAGTCTGAATCTGGTCTGTGTTCACATGACAAGCGTTCAAGAATGTGTCTGTTCTGTAATTTTTTTTTCCTGTGAATTATTTTAAAAAAAAAACACTGCACAATTTTTTTCAACAGCTGTTGGATGTAGACATTTGCATCTTGCCTTCCCCCTCCTTTCCTACAACATTTGTGATGGAGGATGGAACATTGAACATTGCTATTTGTCAATTTATCAAATGTGTACGGCTGCCTATCTCACCCAAAGCAATTTATAAGATTAGAACAGGGATGTTTGAATAGAACTTTCACCAGAGAATTGGATCTTCACCTAATGGGTTTCAAGTAGGACACTTTTCTCCTATAATAACCTGCCCTGTACTGAGATCAGCCTTAAAGGAAAAGATTCCTTCATATGTGGTAGTCGTTCCCGACTCTAGGGGGTGGTGCTCATCTCTGTTTCAAAGCCGAAGAGCCAGCGCCATCCAAAGTCCTCTCCATGGTCATGTGGCTGGCATGACTAAATGCTAAATGTGCACAGAACACTGTTACCTTCCCACCAAAGGTGGTTCCTATTTTTCTACTTTCATTTTTACATGCTTTTGAACTGCTAGGTTGGCAGGAGCTGGGACAAGTAATGGAAGCTCACGCCATTACGCAGCACTAGGGATTTGAACTGCCAAACTGCCGACCTTTATGATCGACAAGCTCAGTGTCTTACCCACTGAACCCTTGTGAGATCAGCCTTACAAGTCCTCATTTTGTCCCAATCACTCCTGAGATATATTTTGATGGTGGCTTTTTTGATAGGAATCCATGGGCTCCAGAACCTCCTTCTGGAAACTGATGCTACTTTCTCTGTTGAAAGTTTGGTGAACAGTTGTTCTTTTCCAGAAAGTCTTCCATGGGGAATTTCTAAAAGGGGGAATCTCCATTGAGTCATTCTTGGCTCCTGGATTCATTGATGGGCCCATGTAGATTTCTTGGGAGAAATATAACAGTGCTTTCTCATGTCCTCCTTCTAGGATGCTGTTTCAACTTCCAAATATTGTCTACCACCCTGAAATTCTGTGATGTTCCTGGGAGCATATTAGACCTACCGAGCACAGACCAAGGAGGGTATGTGTCATAATTTTCTTAGATTATTTTTGACTGTCTAGCATTGCGTTTCTCTGTTCCTATTCTTTTTCAGTGTCAGAGGGATTTTTTTAAAAAAAAAATCAGTTAATTGAGTTAAGAATTTGGAGATTTCTTTTAAAAAATCAAATAGGCATGCGAAATCTAGTGCATCTTTAACCCATCCTGCTTGGTAAATATTCCACCCCTTCCTCTCTCTCTTACACACAAACACACATTCCAGCCTGGAGATGCTCCATTGGTTATCTTTTTTTTTTAACCTCTTGGAATCACAAGCAATGTGTGCTTGCTTTCTCACACATACACCCCTTCCATTGATTATATCTCTTGTACAAATATCCTTGTGGCCCTATTCCTCACTCCATGTGAATTAAACGTCAATCTTCTTCTAGAAACCCCAAGTGCCTCTTGAAGTGTGACACAGTTCTCAGCTTGCCTGGGGCTTCATTTCAATGTGAATTCATCATATTTCTAAACAGAATGTTTATTCCGGTTCTCCAGGATCTGGGACACGGGTTCCTTCTGTTTTCGTCTATCTTCCGCTCAGTCATGTTTCAATCAAGTAGACAATAATCCAGATTAATCCATACAAAATTGTAAATCCTGCTGTAAGACATTAAGGTACAGCTGCCTGGGTGAAATCCTCTTAAGAGCACGGCGTTCAATTAGCGCAAAAGGGGAAGACGAGGGTTTACTCAGGAAATCAAATCAAACTCTGCTGATGCTTCAGAAATATAATTGCAATGATATAATTAACTGAAAAGGCAGTAACACTGGGTGAGTGTTGAGGGGGCTGTGACAGGAATAAAAATAATTGCTGACATGGTTTCCCCTTTCTCTCACTCCTGGAATAGCCTGATCTTCATATTCATAAGTGGTAAGACTGGGAAATCAAGGCATGTTCTAGGATAGACTTCTCTACTCTAATATGGCAAAATACATTCAGGCTGTTAAAGAACATGGTGGCTGGACACCTTCAAAACTGACACCGATCAGAGCACAGCAAAAGTCACAATGCAAGATCAGAAGATGTGGAGAGACCTGGCCCATAAAATTGCCAAGAGTCGGACATGACTGAATGGACATAACCTCTCTGAGCTTGGTTGCTTTCTTACACGCATTTCAATGCCCAGCTAGATAATGTCAACTAGACCTGATGAGAACCCCAAACACCCCTCAGGTCTTGGAGTTCTCAATACCAACCAGATTTGGGAAGGAGACTGGAACTAATTGCCGAATCCCCTGTTCTCCCCTGAATATTCCAATTAAAAGTTACAAATGAAATATATGAAGATACTTTATTTTAGACTTTTCACTAGAACTTAGGTTACCATGTTTCTCCAAAAATAAGACAGGGTCTTATTTTCTTTTGATCCCCAAAACAAGGGATTGGCCTTAGTTTTGGAGAGGTCTTATTATTTTTGAGGTGCAGGAGGCAGCGAGCATGGTCACCTCATGGCTGCTACTGTGTTGTGCATCACTGGGCGTTCTGCTCTTTATGCAGTGGCCATTAGCATGACAGAAGTGTCATGGTGGCTAGGGTTGTGGGAGCAGTCATTAGGTAAGGATATTCCCCCACCATTCCCCCCCCCACACACACACACCCATTGGCCTCACCTCCTCACTTTGTGTTGTTTGCGTGGCAAGCAATCAGAGGAAATGGTGGGGACAGGCTGCACATGCATTTAAATTTTTTCAAGGAGGGCTTATTTTGGGGGAGGTCTTATTTTCAGGGAAGCAAGTTATGTAGCGCTGGGAAAAAACTGTTACTGGCCGAATGTGTTTCATTAAGTTGGTCTAAGCCCAGATCCTGATATGTCTTGCTAAAAATAGCCATCCCCACCACCCAGGTAGCTAAAAAAAAAGCTATAAATAGATCTAAAGTAATAAAAGCTTGAGTTCCGTGGCTTTAGAGGCAGGGAAGTCAATCTTATTACAAACATCAAAGGTGAGGAAGGTGAACATATTGGCTAAACGTTCAAAATATTATAGAATGTATTTCTACCTGGGCTGACCATGAGAATTTATATTGTTCGGTTGATTACATGCTGTTTCATATAGTCTTATTTTTATTTTCATGTTAGGAAATATAGTGATTTTTTATAAGCTTCAGTTTCTTGTTGTTAGTATTCAGAATCCACCTTAATCCAGCCTTACGGCATATATTTTTGGTCCCAAAAGACGTGCTATTGCCCATTCCTCTACTAAGATAAGACTGAATTAGTGGGCAGACTGGTTCTTTTTGCTCCAGTTACTGTAACATATGCTCTCTTTAAAACTAATACAATTATCTGCCAACAATGAAGGTAGGACATTAGCTGCCAGTGATGGTTTTCACCTGTAGTTCCTCTCTTGTGTGAGGCACCCTGCTTGGTAGAAAGGCATCCTCTCTGCAACACAGGAACAAAAGTGACAACTCATTAGTAAACCCTAGTAGCCTTTCTGAAGTCAGAGCTCCCATAATACTGTGTGCTTTGTTTGCAAACCATGCACATTTTATCTTCATACATTTGCATATCACCTATGAACACATTGACAAAATGTGTAGTGTCTCTGAATAGCTTTTGCTTCTTCCCTCTCTCTTGCTCCCTCCCTCCCTTAAATAATTGTTGAACTGGAAGGGCTGCAGGTAGCAAGAAACTGTACGCCCCCTTTATCTTAAGACAGCGCATCTTGAGATCCAATGCAAAAAGAGCTTCAGAATGTCTGTACCAACTTTGGAGTGATTGTCATCATGAGGTCTTATAATTTGCCACAAATGTCTCACTCACAGGCACAAGAGCAGGGTAGAAATATTTTGTGATAAAGGAGCAAACAGATGAGGTAGCTTGAAGTTTAGGACTTCACATAAATCCGTTGCCCCCTCTGATCTGCTATCCCTGGCTAGGATGCTCAGATAGCTGACTCCTCATTGGGTTGTTCTATCAATCTCAATCTCAATCTCAACCTCATCCTCAACCACAACTCAACCCTAACCTCAACTCAGACTCAAACTCAAACTCAAACTCAAACTCAAACCCAAACTCAAACCCAAACCCAAACCCAAACCCAAACCCAAACCCAAACCCAAACCCAAACCCAAACCCAAACCCAAACCCAAACCAATCTCAACCTCAACCTCAGCATCAGATTAACATCATCTCTGGGAAAAAAAACTAGGTTCCTTCAAAACTATTGTCTATTTGGGGTGAAGATGCAATGATGCTTCCAGCTTGAACATTTCAGATATAATACTGGACAGAATTCTGTTTTATGTGTCCCAAAATAAATCCCTAAATCCATTCCATCAGTAGGCATTCAAATCCCCAGGGAATATCTGAAAGGTGCCATCTGTCATTATCTCTGTTTGGTGTGAAGGCCTTCCTTTTACAGGTATTTGCATTATGGACCAGAAAGCAGAAATATGTGCCATGCATCTTTGACTCATCCCACTTAAAATAAAGAAGGAGTTGGATATGTCTCTCTTCAAAAAGAAAAATGACTGTAGAACACTACCGTGGAAGGCAGACTGCTATGCAAGATGTTTGCTTGCATGTCTTGGGCTGGGAGTTGAAGTTTCTGACAGTTTCTTTCAAAGCAAATCAAATCTCCCATATGCTAATGACACTGTCTTCAAGGACCCCCTATGAAGCAACTAATATTTATAAGCCAGCAAGGTCATGCATGACTGCTTCTGGAAAGGAATCTGGCACCAGAAACATGTTTTGATTACCAAACACAGATGACTTTGTTTGCAAGCAAAAAATAGCTCCTTGTGGTCTTTGAATTCTGAACAAAAGATGCATCATCTCTCCTCCACCCTGCCACTGTCAATTTGCTCTGGGATATCTGTTGCCCAACATTAAATAAGTTTGACATTTCCCTGGATAAACACCTGTATTCTATTTAGAGGATTCCACTTCATTTTCACAATGCATTAGTAGAGTCATGCACTTTTGAGCATTCATCTCCAAGGTCTCCACTGTCACAAAAACTGATGCAGTCGGGAAGCACTGAGGCACTGCTGTGGGGTTTTTGGGGGGGGGGATTAGGTAGTCTTGTTTATATAATAGACTGGCATCTTGTTTCTTTAAAGTAAACGGGCAAGAGCTGCAGTGGTACAGTGGTTAGAGTGAAGTACTGCAGGCTACTTCTGCTGATTGATGACTGTCAGCAGTTTGGCAGATCAAATCTCACCAGGCTCAAGGTTGACTCAGCCTTTCCATCCTTCCGAGGTGGGCACAATGAGGAGTCAGATTGTTGGGAGCAATTACGCTGACTCTGTAAAACTGCTTAGAGAGGGCTTTGAAGCAGTGCGAAGTGGTATATAAGTCTAAGTGCTAAGTGATAATAGACCAGTTGACTCGTGGCATCAAGCCACACTGGAAGATGGTTGGAATAGGGCAGTTTGAAACACAGAAGAATGAAGAGATGTATCTGAAGATAATTGGGTAATGTTGAAGATCAAAAACAGGAAGAGATTTATCTAATTATGATGAGATGATGATGATGATTGATGGTGATAATGACAAACCCAGAACAACCAGATTTGTGGATCAAAGTTTTCAAGCATGATCTGGGTCACAGTTGGAAAATTTCAGGACCATGGTCAGGACAAAGGTTGTTGAGTGGCTAGGAAAGACAGCAAGGATTCTCAACCTTGGCCACTTGGAGATGTATGGATTTCAACTCAACTTTTGGCAGACATGTTGTCTCAAAATCTCATGATCAAGTTCCAAAAACCCCAGCAGAATTAGCATTCCACACTCATAGACGGAATCTTACCAAACTAAAGCACACTACCAGCCACATATTCTGGAAACTATTAGAGAGGAGATGTCTTTACCTCTTTCTCTCACACAAATTATCTGAACTGTGTTAACCACCCCCTGTGTTAGGGGGCGGTTTAGAAATTTAATTAATTAATTAATTAATTAATTAATTACTGCAGCCCCTCACTCCTTGGAATCCAGACTTCATCCCACATCCATCCTTTTTCTTTACATGCACCATGCATCACACACATGCATCACATGCATGCATTAAAAACAGCGTACACTTTGATCATACAATTTCAGTCATCCTCTTAACGTTTTTTGACCCTTCCCCTGAGCGATATCTCCAGAGGGACATCACCAGGTTTTCAGCATACTTTGTATGTATGTTTGCCTGTTTAAAATCTGTTGCATTATAGAAGAGCTTCTCTCTGATGATAGATGACCCAACCAACCGATGCTCCATTCAGCTTGAAATAGGAAGTAGTCATTTCTCTTCGACTCCGTGCAGGACAGTAGTAGGATGGGTTTCAAAAGAAAAGGAAAAATCACTGCTCCAATTATATATGTTAAGATATTCCCATAATCCATTGTTCTGTGTAAGTTTTCCTGATCTCATCTGCCTGATCGCAGCTGTTTCAGTCGCAATCATTTCTTTTCTCTCATCTTCTGCATGCCTTTTGTGCTGCTTCCAAGCCTTCTCGGCTCATATTCTCCCTTCTATCTCCTAAAATGCGATAGAATCCACTGTTCAGCACAAATAGCTTTAGACAGCCTTAACAAGGAAGGGAACAGAAATGTTCAAGGTAATGGGATAAGCAGTTCGGTCTGGCCATGTTTGTTCAAAATGGCCTCAAGATTGTCCCTGGAAGCACTGTCAGATAGTTACAATATTGTATTATAATTAAAATATGTACAGCTGCATTTCTTTCCCCCGGTGTTTATTTATTGCTCCACCATGATACTTAACCAAACCAGTTAAAAGGAGTTTTAACTTTTATTTATTCCACTGGCCAGTGGCGCACAGCTTGTGGTCACCAGATTGCCCTATATAACTGCTAGATGGTATCTTTTGCCATTTTGAAATAGGTGCGGGAAAGAGTAATAGCAACCATTGAAGTGATCACCTGGTCACCCAATTGCATGATATTTTTTTGTGAAAGGTCTCAAGCTACAATTATCCTTAGAAAAAAGCATTTGGCACCCCGGTCCTTTTTTTTTTTTTAAGACAAATTCGTGAACATTTAGGATATTGATTTTGACAAAATAACTATATTTGGCCTGGACTTTAGAACTCAGTAACCTCTGTGACTACAATTTCAAGGGTAGAAGAATAACTTCGAGAATGTGACTGGAAGGAGTATCTTCTCATGCCCTTACTGTGGAAATACAAGGATGTTTTTTGTTGTTTGACCCTTAAGATGACTACTGAATCTATGACTGTAATAAACTAAATTGAATTGACTACTGAGTATGTGAATAAACAAGCTACACATTCACTCTCCTATAACCCTGACTATCTGCCATAATAGAGCAGAATAACAGGGTTGGAAGGGATCTTGGAGGTCTTCTGGTCCAACTCCTGCTCAGACAGGAGACCCTATACCATTTCAAACAAATGGTTGTCCAGTCTCTTCTTAAAACCCCCAGTGATGGAATACCCACAACTATGGAATACCCACGACTATGGCAAGCCATTCCACTGGTTAATTATTCTCCCCTCTTCCTTGTGGCAGCCCCTCAAATATTGGAACACTGCTATCATGTCTCCCCTCATCCTTCTTTTCAGTAGACTAGACATACCCAATTCCTGCAACAATTCTTAGTATGTTTTAACCTCCAGTCCACTAATCAACTTGTTTCTCTGCACTCATTCTAGAGTCTCAACATCTTTTTTCCATCAGGGTGACCAATATTGTGGTACCATATTATATTTCTTTTGGGGATTCCACCACAGTCTGCTACCTGTTTTGCTGAGGTTAAACAAAATGCTGAGTAACAGCATCCCCTCTGATCTTGAGGAAGCGAGAGAATTATTGTGTAAAACATATCTTTGAAGACATCTTCAGGATCCAGGACTAATTGTGGAGGGATGTTATTTGGCCTCATAGTGGTTTAGGATGACAATGATGATTTAGTGACAAATTCCCTGCAATGCTCAGAGGCCGGAATGAATTTGCACGGGAGTGTTAAGGTTAAATCTATCTCCTCAAAGGTCACCTCTTTATACAGACTTCAGTGAAGTTCCAGCACAAGGGGGTTTTTTTCTTGTGAGTATACAACACAAAAGCAATTGGCTTCTGTGAATCTTTTCTTATCATAGGGAAAATAGAGTCAATTGGATTGAGAGGGCCGTCTATAGAAATTGAATAAATAAATATATCTCCTTTTTAAATAATTAGTTTCTTCTTTCCCTCAAGCATAGAGATAAAGAGAGACTCTGCAAATGAATGGATGAATAGATAATAAGTCACATTAACTTAGCATGCTATTGTCATTTGATCTGTAAATCTTCCTGTAGGGATTTGTTTTTGTTGTTGTTGTTACCATTTTGATCTTCTTCCAGGTGTTTTCCCACAAGTGCAGGGCCTGTTGTTTTATTCTCAGATCAACCAAGTGTTGATCCATTGGTTGTGGCAGAATATTATCATTATTATATTTATTGTATCCGTCTTTATGTCACACTGCAATAATGTTCCACCTTATGCGAAAAGATTATCTTAAGCGTCTTAATGGCATGCAAACTTTGGCACAGAAAAGGAAAGATAACAGGGGATCTGGGGCCTCAAGCTTTGCAGTGCAAATAAATTCAGTGGAAAAACCCAAAGAGCGGAAAGAAATGTAAAGCAGACAAATCATGATGGACAATGTATCATCATCGTGGTTTCAGGGTTCCAAGCAATAATCCCATAGCAAACAAAATCCTGAGGCCGGTAGAACAGTTTCAAAGAGCAGTTTTATTGGATATATCATATTGGCACAGCTCTGATGAAAACTCTGAAGGTTTCTGCGGTTTTCACCAAATTAAAAGTAAAAGTTTTCCCCCATTCCCCAAACAATCAGTCACATGGTCCAATCAGTTTGCCCTCTGGTTGCCTGGTAATGTCATTCCTTCTCTCACTGATCAGGTGTGAGAATGTCCTTGATTTCCAGGAGAAAGTATTTTGCTTTGGCTACAAAGCCGCAGCTATCTCTATTCCCCCCTCCCTATCCCTCAACTCCAGTGTGGCAACACTGAAGCTTCAAAATGGCTTTGGTCAGGTCAGCCTCAGGGTTGACACATGGAATGCAGGATGCCTCTTGAGAGAAGGCTATTGGCTATTAGGTAGTAGAAGAATAGAAGGTAACCTTATAATAAAGATGGAACTAATTTTCTTGGGTGTGCATTTTGTCTAGACTATGTCAGAGGGCTAACCTCAACCTTTTACGGTTCTGTTAATGCAACCTTAGAAGACTGAAAGTGCCACTCTCCAGAAAAATAGAGAGGATCTGTAATGCTTCCCTTCTCCCCTTTTGGCAAACTTGGAGTCAACACTTAATCAAGGAGATGGGCAGCTACCCACTTAAATGGAAACACTTGTTCTGCGTAGAATTCTACAGCCGTGTCTGCTTATGGCACACACAAAACTACCACTGAAGTATTGAGACTGGATCTTAGACTGATAAGAATTTCTACCCCTTTCCACCCAGGGTGTATGTTATGCTTGGTGTGAATTGTGCTGATTGCCCAAACTACTTCAGGAAATAGCTCTTTTCCTGTTACTTGTGAAATGGGATGCTAAAATTTGTGCCACACCACGATGAGGGTCAAAAGTAACAAATGAAACTTCCAGAAAGCAAGAGATGGGGTTCTTATGGATTTTTTAAAAAACAACAACAACAACAGAAACACAGATGGGAAGCCTATTACTTGCTATTTTGAAGATACTACATCTGTGTTACCAATGATTATGTAAATGCACAGATTTTATTGCCATCATCCTTCCTTTCAACACACTTGCTTTTCACAAATTTGAGCTAATCAGCAGTTTTGTCCATCCACATTTTCATGGGTTTCAGCAAATAAAATGTGATGCGCAATTTACTATTCACAGTAAATAAGTATGCATGAAACAAGTGGTACATTCATAGCGGAAGCGGGCACCACTAAAGTGAATTGCTCTGTGCTCAGTCAGAAAAGGTTGGACTAGGAGGAGAGGAGGAGGAGGAGGAGGAGGAGGAGGAGGAGGGGGAGAAGAAGAAGAAGAAGAAGAAGAAGAAGAAGAAGAAGA
>JAPKID020004476.1:0-11659 GCA_026931265.2 Tropidonophis doriae
TGGGCCCTGCACTTACCTTGCATCTAAAACGGGCCGCATGGAGACTCCTGAGAGGGGGGAGGTGGCGGGTGGATGGGGGGGGGCAGCCAAGGGTGGGATTTGGAGGTTCTCCGAACCGGCCATAACATTAGCTATGGGTTCTCCCGAACCTGGGCGAACCCGTAGCAGCCCACCCCTGGATAGAGTTAGAATCCAAAATGGATGGAGCTGTTACATTTTCTCTCTTTTATCCCTCTTTGCTTTTTCTCCCTCTGTTTCATGCACTCAATGCACAAGAGCTTGCTCTCTTCTCTCCACATTCAGCAGCGTGTCAGGGAAGAGACCAATTGTCTAAATTGCTTTGGGGTTTGTTTGGGTTTTTTTGTGTTCAAGGAGATTCTATCTAAATTTAGAACTACCATATAGCAAAGATCCAAGTGGCAAAAGCGCTAACTCTCTGCTATCATCCAGCACTTTGGGAATCTTTGTGACCCAGATAATACAGCCTTAATGCAATTCAAGATGCTGCTTCTAATCATACAAGCCGAAATACTTTCAGGCCTGATATCTCCGGAGCCACTTCATCATGACATCTTTCCTAAATGCTTTTTATTAATGATCTCTGTCACTGAAGTCCAGACCAACACCTCTTGAGTTTGGGTTTGCTATTTTCACCCTCAGGATGATCTCCTCAGCAACAGATGGGCCTCTATTTTGGTTAAGTGCAGCTGCTTTTACTTTGTTCCAGTTGTGCCTATTTTCTTTTAAAGTCTGTCTTACTATATTTCAAATTTTGCAACTTCAGTTTTATTCTTTTTAAAAAAAAATAGAGGTCCTAAATTTAGATATATGGTGGATTATGGTGGGCTCCCAAACTTTATCGGTCATTCTCATAAATATGAGGCTTTTTTCTTTCTCAATCTAGATGAATAGAAAAAGTCGGAAGATAAAGACGCAACTTGTTGTGTCAGGTTAAAGCATGAATCTAATAGTGGGTTTTTTTCTGCTTTATCTGGACTATTTATCCTCTTACAGATGTGGGAGTAGCATAAGAAAATTGAAGGAAAAGAAGGAAAAACTGATGAAGCTTCTTAGATGAGAAGCAAAATGTTTTCTTCTTCATTCTCAAGGAAAAAACAGTCCAGGTACCGTTTTGGAGGCAAAGAAAACACTTTTGAGACAACTATAACCCAATAACTCTGTTATTCTATTCTGTATTCCAGTAGAGAGAAGCTCCCTGAACATGGGCTCCAGCATGGGCTCCAGCATGAATTTCCACGGACATTTAATTTGGCATGTAATACCAGTAAGGGCTTAGAGGTCTTACCTGCCTGTTCATTCCACCCCCATTCTCTCTTCGTTTTTCTATGATCTGAATTTTTTAGTTTTATCTTCCTTTTTGGGTGATGAATGAATTTGCTCTTTCTTTTAGAACTTATATACAGTTCCATAACAGAAGCTGCCCATTTTAATACATTTCTAACTGCATTTTCTGAAAGACAAGAGAAAATATGCAAATTTCAAAGTACCATAATAATAAGGTAAAGGCTCCCCTCGCACATATGTGCTGTCATTCCTGATTCTAGGAGGCAGTGCTCATCTCCATTTGTAAGCCAAAGAGCCAATGCTGTCCGAAGACGTCTCTGTGGTCATGTGGCCAGCATGACTAAATGCCGAAGGCGCACTAAATGCTGTTACCTTCCCACCAAAAGTGGTTCCTATTTTTCTACTTGCATTTTTACAGGCTTACAACTGCTAGGCTGGCAGAAGCTGGGACAAGTAATGGGAGCTCACTCCATTATGTGGTGCTAGTGATTCAAATCGCCAAACTGCCTACCTTTTGGTCAACAAGCTCAGCATCTTAGCTACTGAGCCACCTTGTCCCATAATAATATGTTATGAATAAAGAGGATATTTTTCCCTTGGACACTCCAATTAAATGATGCTAAAATACCATTGATTGGGAGCCGCCCAGAGTTGGATACAAGATGGGTGGCTACATGAAGGTTTTAAATAATAAATAAAATAACTATTCACTGAAGTTAGCCAACCAGGTTGTTCCAGACACTCCACCACTATACAAATCCTTTACATTTTACCATAGGCACAATTTACACTTTGGAACAGAACCAACTGCAAGGTCAAATTTAGTTGATCAACAGGACCAGAAATTTAGTCTTTCAAACTTTCAGACTCACACTGGAGCCCATCTTCTGAGAACGTCCCTCTATTGGAATATGTAATTTGGGTTATTGTGTAAGTCGTATCAACCAATAAGAAGGTGCCTCATAAATACAACTCACAGAATAGCCCAAATGTATTCACTTTTACATATGTTAAAAAAGATATGGAGATTCTAGAAAGAGTGCAGAGAAGAGTAACAAAGATGATACTGGAGGCTAAAACATGAAGAATAGTTGCAGGAATTAGGTATGTCTAGTCTGATATAAAGGACTAGGGGAGACATGACAGAGTGTTCCAATATCTCAGGGATTGCTACAAAGAAGAGGGAGTCAAGCTATTCTCCAAAGCTCCTGACATTAGAACAATGGGTGGAAACTAATCAAGGAGAGAAGCACCTTAGAACTAAGAAGAAATTTCCTGACAGTTAGAACAATTAATCAGTGGGACAACTTGCCTCCAGAAGTTTTAAATGCTCCAACACTGGAAGTTTTAAAGAAGAGATTGGATAAGCATTTGTCTGAAGTGATGTAGGGTTTCCTGCCTAAGCAGGGGGTTATTCTAGAAGATCTCCAAGGTCCCTTCCAATTCTGTTATTCTATTCTATATTCCAGTAGAGAGAAGCACCCTGAACATGGGCTCCAGCATGAGTCCAAAAGCTCAGAGGAATACATCTCTGCTCCTGGTGACTGATGCAGATTTGATCTTGCATCATTATCCTGGGAGACATATATTTTGCCTTCATTCATGAGAACCAACTGCCCTTATGGAGAGATGCTTAATAAGCAAATTACTTTGGACTGAATGAATGCTGGCCATTTTTTTCCTCTTGTCAATCTTACTGATTTTTTTATTTATTATCTAAATAGTGAATTCCTTTAGGAAAACAAAATCCAGATAGCCTCTCATGACAAAATACAGGTGTTTTTGTGCATTTACATTGCCCCTGAATTTCAAAGCTGACGTGCCTCACACTCCCCGGATAAAGCTTGTAGTCATTCAGCAATCACACTTTTTTTTTCCTGAAAGGTTTATAATTTAGCGAGGAAGACATTCAAGAGGCTTAGAGGAGCAAAAAGCTGCTGACAGCAGTGCATGCAAAGAGTCAGTTCATAAACAGCATCTTAAAAAGGCCTGTAATCAACAAGATGCACATGGCCCAGCAGTCAGATTAAACAAGAATGCTTTTCTGAAGTGATTTGAAGTGTCACCATGCAGGCATGAAAATACAGCAGATAAATAAAAGCCATTTTACAAGAGAGATGGGGGAGAAGCAGGGAGGGCAGAAGGACTCGTATTGGGCTTTGATTCAAGTCACTTAGCATTAATGTACTGTAATGAATGCTTCAAAAAAAAAAAAAGCAACTTGTTCATTTCCAGAACCCTTTGCGTTCTTTCATCTGGTGCTTTTGAGCAACTCTATTCTTTACTCTGCACACTTTGCTGCGCAGCAAGGAACTAGATGTACAAAGATTAGCAATTCTAGCAAAATATTCAGACTTGCTCCCATGGGCCTTTGATGTATTAATTAAAAAGGACAAAACAAGAACAGACGAATTATGCTTCCTTTAGTAAGGTTTTCTTGCTTAGTCTTTTATTGTCAAGTCAAGGTGCTGGCCTAGAAACCAGGTGGCTTGGAGTTCTGGACCTGCCTTAAGCATGAAAGGTGGCTGGGTGACCTTGGGCCAATCACACACTCTCAGCCCAATCCATCTCACAGGGTTCCTCTTGAAGGAAAAATAGGAGCAAGAAGGAATATTAGGTATATTTGTCACCCTGAGTTATTTATTTAAAAAAATTAAAAAATTGGATTATTTACTAGGACAGAGATAACCAGTGTCTCACAACTACTGATGGGTCAGTGTGAAATATTGGATATGCAACTGTGATACAAGCTTTGGGGAAATTGAGTGTCCTCTATATCAGAAGTGGTATTCAACCAGTTCTGATCAGTTCTGGCGAACAGGTAGTGGAAATTTTGAGCAGTTCAGAAAAGCAGTAAACACCACCACTGACTGGCCCCACCCCTATCTATTCTCTACCTTCTGAGTCCCAGATGATCAGTTTCCCAGATGATCGGCTGGGTCTACTTCTGTTGCCCTGCAGAGGAGAATGAAGCTGGAAAGCAAGTTAGTAGGGTGGGGAGGGAATGGGGATTTTACAGTATCCTTGCCCTGGAGTGGGATAGAAATGGAGATTTTCCTTCCCCTGCCATGCCCACCAAGTCACACCCAAAAATTAATCCCACCATTAATTTCATATAAAGAGGGAAATTGAGCTTTCTGGTTCTATTTTCTTCTTCATACCCTGGAAAAGATCTGCTTCAAACAACTTTATATATGCATATTGGTTCTCTGCCCTGCTTATAGTCTTAATTGTGCCATTTGTAGATGAAATGTCATGGCAAAATGTATGCTGGGGGGTTGCTTCTTGGGACCTTGTTCTTCAACCTGAAGAAGTGGCAGGGGCTAGGCAGTGGAAGTATGAAGGTTGAGGGCATGGTCAACAGCTGCAACCTCATTCTTCCCCTCAAGCTCAGTTGTGAAGATTGAACACCAAATGGAACTTCTCAGAAGAGATATTGGGGTGTGAGGAGAAGCAAGAGGCTTTCTAGGTTTCTCAACAAGAAAATTGAAGGTTTCTGGACAAGAGAATGGAAGCCTAGAAACCACAGTTTATCCCAAGGCCACAAACACCCACATATTCTGAATTTCAACAGCAACTATCCACTGTCACTCAAAAAGAGTTGCATCAGAACACCATATGGCAGCTTGAGAACCCACTGTAGTGCCCAACAAGTCAAACAGCTGAGAAGCAGGAAACTACATGGAGACTTCAAGCAAAATGTGTACCTACTATCATTTGCCACAAGATGTCTGTGTGACCCAGTGGGGAGAGAAAGGAAGAAACAAGGTACAAGACCAACCATATGGCACACATACATCAAAAACATTTTGGAATCTATAGAATGCAGCTTCTGAGATCTGCAAGTGGGCATTACACACCACCCAGAGACGAGCACAAATTATGCATTGTAAAGATCGCTTGGAGGAGGGAGATAGTGCCCATGTAATCTACCAAATCCCCTGCATGGATTACCCCTGTGACTATGTAGAAATGACAGGGATGAAGCTAACCACCAGATTGCAAGAACACAAACAAGCAGTCAGATGAGGCGATCCAAACTCAATGGTTCATACTGTAATGAACAATGAGCCGCATTCAACTCTGCGGCTGTTAAGATTGTTGGATGAGCAAGCACAAAAACAGCCAGGGAAGTGATTGAAGCTTGGAAAAGAGGCCCCTCATCAGTCAACAGAAGTGTTAATTTACCCCAGCCTACCAAGTACTTAGAAGGTGAGGGTGGGTAGCACAAGCAAAGGACAGCTAATGACTTAAAAGCTAACCATCAATACCACGCCCCCCAGTCAAAATCTAAAAAGCCACTTTTAACAGTGCTATGAATGCCACATGCAGGACAGCACACACTCTGCCAGAGAGAAATTCCCTGAAGATGGGCTCCAGCATCAGTCTGAAAGACAAAATTTGGTGCCCGACTCAGATTGGATCCTGCAATAATATCCTGGGATATATATGGATATACGAAGGATATAGATAGCCTTCATTTGCTACATATATATCCTCCACCACCACCTCAAAAAATAATTAGGAACTTTCACTAAACCAACCTTTTCCATTCACATACTATAACAGAGTTGAAGCAGAACCCTGAAATAAAATAGATTAGCCAGTGTGAATGTGAGGTTTTCATTTAAAAAGTTAAAGAGGGAGCACAATGTCTACTTTAATTTATGATTCTTCCACTCAATATCCCTTCCTCCCTCCCTCCCACTCTAAGATACTTACAAACTGCCAGTATAATAGGATTAAAACAAAGCCATTAAAACCTGTTATAATTCAATCAACAAGATTAGACATAGCTTGAAAGTAGCATGATCTTAAATTGTCCCCAATGTCTTCCTAAAGATCAATTGGGAAATAAACCATTAACTTTTGAGTCCTTAGTACTCTCTGAGCTTCCATTCCTACAGACATTTCAGGGTAGGTAGACTTTAGCTCCTTAAAGAAAAGCAAGATACTACTTTTTATACAATCTTTATTACTGTCAGTGACCAACACTGTATACAATCTTTAGTAAGAGGTTACAAGGTTAAAATTAGAAGGCATAAACATTTTCTGGAACACTAATAGAAGTAAATAAAATGGTTTAGCATACTAAGCACTCTAAGTACAAAGAGTAGAATGTTAAGAAATCTCAATACTTAAAACTAATTGGATAAATTAATGAACTACTTTATTAATAGAATATTGAAATATAAACATATTTTCTAAACTACTAAGCATATATGTCTGTATGTCTGTAGCAGTGGTGGGTTACGACCGGTACACTCCGGTACGAGTGTACCGGTCCCTGCCAGGAGCACTAGGTAAGGTTCCGGTACGGTGCTCCAGAGGGCCCACATGCCCGCCTGCTCTCCTTACTGGTATTTGAGGTTTCTGGGACTTTTGCACACATGCGCAGAGCGTACGGTGCCTGGGCGAAGCTCTGCCAAGCAGCTGGAACATTGCGGAGGAATCGTGGAGCATGTACACCATGCGTGCATTTATGTGGTGGACGTCCGGCCCCGTTGCACCCTACTGGTTGTGGAAGAAAGGACCACAGAAGAAAGGACACAAGGTAGGCTTGAGACCCAGGTTTCTCCAAGTAGTAGGGGTGAGTTGGTCTGCCCAAGGGAAAGTTGTACGTTTCTATCAGAATCCCAGAGGGCAAGACACTAAAGTGAAGGAAAAGGTCTACAGTGCTTTGATCAGGAAATACTGAATAGGAATTTGGGTGGTGTGAAGAGCTGTATATAACAGATGAACAGAGTTGGAAGGGACCTTGCAGGTCATCTAGTCCAACCCCCTGCCCAAGTAGGAGACTCTACATCAGCCTCTACCTAAAATTGAACTCACAACCTCCTGATTGGGAGGTGAGAACTCCACCTCTAGGCCACAGCAACTGTTTATATCCTGCCAATACTGATTACCTAATTCATTCTGCCTTACTGGAGAATTATCAAATCCTGTTTCAGATTGAGGTTTTAACCTCTCCCTGGCCAGAAGGAGAGCATGAGAAGCTGCTTTGGTGTAGACCTGTGATGGCGAACCTATGGGAGGCGTGCCAGAACTGGCACACAGAGCCATCTCTTTGAAAATGCTAGCCATCGCCCTTTGCTCTTCTGGGGCCAGCTGGTCTTCGCATGCACAGGAGCACCAAAAACTGGAAGAGCAGCATGCACATGCCAGGAAGCTGAGCTTCCAATTTCTGGTGTGTGCAGCTTGTCTTCATACATGCATGTGCACCACAAACTGGAAGACCAGGTGACCGGCACGCATGTGCATGCCAGAAACTGGAAGCTAAGCTCTTTTGGTTTCCAGTGCTCCCAGGCGTTTGCCTCAGGAAGCTGCACTTCCGGTTTCTGGCACTCCCCAGCCCTTGTGCGCTCCCGTTTTGGCACTCGCTGCCAAAAGGTCTGCCAACACCGTAGAGCGTTCTGAATTCTGGTTTTCCAGAAACAGAAAAAGGCATCAAGAAGAATCATGGCAGCCAGGGAATCACTAGAAAAATGAAGCTGGAGACAGAAATAGAGCTGACACAGGCAAACCTTAGACTCCAGGGAGATCAGATCGGTTTCTAAATGAAATGCCGCATTTGAAATTCAGTTAAGTACTTGGAATAATACCCTTAAAATATCTAAGGGTTTTAGGTCATTCTATGCACATACTTGAGAGCCATGGATTATTCTGAAACATCAAGAAAAAGAGGAGAAGGAGGGACATAGATTTTATACTGTTTAGTTGTGGTACATAGCTGGCTTTCCTCTATCCAAGCAGCATGGCAGCATAACGATTGCCCAAGTTACACGGACAAGTGAGAATTGCCGACAAAATGACAAACCTTCCTATATAGACAGCCCAGTCTACTTGCAAAGGCATGCAATGACCAAAGGAAGACTGGCGCTAAACAGCCATTTTCAAGAATCTCAGAGGAAATTCTGAATATGGCAGAACAGTTTGAATCAGTTTAAAACCAATTTCATTGTAATTTTAGTACAATGACAATAAAGATTATTATTATTATTATTATTATTATTATTATTATTATTATTATTATTATTATTATTATTATTATTTTTAAAAGGTCCATTACAGTTGAGAACATGATAGTTCTCTCTTTGTCTGGAGGGGTTATATGGGATTGCTTTACTTACCAATCATTCAGCCTTATCATCATCTCCACTTATGCCATAGCTTCCCTTTCCTGACTTGGAATTACTGCCTATATTTTTATAAGGTCCACTATACCTAATAGTGGACAGCAGAGAGTCCACAATATCATTTATCTAGTGTAGAAGCACCTGGAGGGGGGGGAAAGGTAAACTCCTATTATGTATTCATGCTGGTTGTGTCCTCTCCACCTCCATTTATGTTTATTTTACAGCATTTATGTTTCAGCAGAAGCAAAATGCAATTATTGTGCGAAGCATTTTATGTGCTTAAATGGCATGAAGGTGGGGGAAGGGGGAGGGACAGAATCTTCTCGTTTTATTTTTGTATTTTTCAATCCATAGCAAAAGCTCGTGATTTTGTATGGATTATGGACTTAATTGAATTTCCAGAGATAGCATTCTTCTACTAGGTGGATTTTTGTGGAAACTATAGATATCTTAGGCATAATAAAATCACTGGAGGTTTTTAAGGAAGAAGTGGACAGCCACTTCTTTGAAATGGTATAACATCTCTTGCTTGAACAGGGGGTTGGATTAGAAGCCAGGGTTGCTAAAGAAGGGGAAACGGGGGTAACTACTGAAGGGAGGGTGGGGAGGCGAAAGGGCAAGGTGAGAGGGCAAGGCTGCATTCCCTGGCCCAGCCGAGGCAGGTGGAAGCTCCAGGACCTGAGGGGAATGGCGCGTCCCTGTGGCCCGACCCCAATCCAGGGTGGGTGCTGGCATGCTTACTTATCTTTGGTGAGCTGAGCTGAGCAGACGAAGCATGGAGGCCACTGACGAGACATACAGCTGGGGGCTGGGCTATATGGCGAAGGCATATATAGAGCTCGGATGGGCAGGGTGAGCATTGAGAAAGCAAGTGAGCATTGGGCAGACAGGTCAAGCAAGTGGCAGGTGAGCGGGCAGGGAGAGTGAACAGCGGGCGGGCAGAGTGAACGAGTGGTGACAGGGCGACTGATTTGGGGACATGGCCAGCTGGCCATCGCTACCAGTTCTCCAACGGGGACAAATTGCCACCACCAGTTTGCAGGAACCAGTTGAATATCATCTCTGATACATATACCTGAACAAGGAGTTTATACATTCCATGGTATGCAAAATATGAAGTTGGTCTTTTCAATTACTGGTCCACTTGAAATATGGAAAGCAATTGGACATCTTGTATTCTGTATTTTAAGCTGAAATAATTATAACATCAACAGCATTTATTTGAAAATCAATCCTCTATTGCTACCATCTTTACATCTAATAACAACAAATTCCACAATTTGGTCCCCATATGTTTCCCCAAGTCTACACTTTTCATAATTCTAAGTATGTTTATCATTACCCATATTATGATTCATTTTAGAATTATTCCAGCCCTTAAGTTGCAAATTATTTCTAGCTGCATTCATTGTTTGAGGATCACCATTAACCCTTGCATTAACCCTTCCTCTCTCCATCCCTCCATCCTTCCTTCCTTCCTTTATTTTTAGGGAGCGGCAGTTTCCACTTTTACAATTTTATTTAATTTGCTTTTGGATACTGGTCATTATTTATGCTGGTGACCTTTTGAAATTAGTTAAATGTCTGCGGATTTGAAGTATTTATTTCAGTTTATTTACTGTGGTCATGATAATTCCTCAAAACTGTATTTCAGCACCTTTCCCTTTCAAACTCCTTCTAACCGTGCTTATTTTTGGAGGGTTTTCATTAAATAAATAAATAAATAAAATGCTCTTTTGGATTGAAAAACTTAATCATGTAATGTGCCCTGGGTTTATATATTGGAGCTTAAAAGACCTAATAGCCGAGGGAAATCTCTGTGTTGTTAAAAAACCAAAATTAATATCGTCGATCAACCAGAGGTTTCTGAACATTGCTACAGGTGTAGTTTAATCATCCATCAGCCATACAAACAGCACATTGGTGAATGGAAGCTGCTCATACTTTATTATCGAAACACATACATTTTCTAGATTATGACAACAAAGGTAAACATTATGTGGTTGGAATCAAGTTGACATTGGCTGATATAACACAATGGTGTTAAATAACTGCTGGAAGAAAGGTAGGGAGTTGTGTATTGGGTAGTGACAGGGTATTAGTTATATATTTCTCCTTCTCCACCCTCCAAAAATATATAGGTGTCAGGTTGGACTATTTTAACCTAAAACGCTATGAGAGTTGTTAATAACATCCATGATATGTGAAACACTACTTCTAAGCACAGTCTAGTCTTCCTTCTCACTTCAAACTTTTTTGCATTCATAGAGGCTGTCACCATCCAAAGGTGTTCTTCTGGTTTTATCTTACCCTAGCAGCACATTTTTTTGTTTGTGCAAACTTAAGATACTGACATGACAGTGAATGTGTTTGGCTAAACATTTCCTCCCTGTTAAGAGAACTCTATTTCCTTAAATGTCCTAATTCTGTGCAGAAAGCTTTCACATTGCAACGGTCTTTCTTTACTTAAATGTGCAAATCATTTCATTTTCATTTGGAAGCTGATTGAAACTCTTCTGATTCAGAAGATATACTATATTTTTCAGACTATAAAACTGGAGTATAAGACTCACCATGATTTTAAAGAGGTAATTTTTTAAAAAAATTGCACTCTGCAGGCCTCCTAAACCCTCTGCATGCCTCATTTTTTGCAAAAAAAAAAGTGGGGGGAGTGGGCATGCAGAGCTTTGGGAGGCTTGTAGCATGCTCCTGAGGGCTGGGTGGAGTCAGCTCATTTTTTTGCTCAGGTTTGGTCTCCTCAGCCCCTAGGAACACTTTGCAAGCCTCCCAAACCCTCTGCACATCCATTTTTGCAAAGAGGGCAGGGTTTTGGTAGGCCAAAACTGTTGTATTCAGTGTATAAGATGCACACAGATTTTCACCCTCTTTTTTTGGGGAAAAAGATGCATCTTATATCCTGAAAAATACGGTATCTCTGGCCAGCTCCATGATAATCATGGTCTTTTAGAAGAATGAAATGTACAAAAACTAGAATAGTTTGCACATACTTCATATTAACTTAAACTGCAATTCTAGGAAAGCTAATAATGAGTACCTTCTGGACCCTTAAAGTACTTTTATTCTTTTTTTTTTATAAAAAAAGTTTTATTGGTTTTTTAAATTTTTTACAAAAAGGAAAAAGGTTAGGTGCATAAGAAAATATTTAAGGACATTTCCGCTGAAGGTGTCAGCTCCCCCCAAGGCTTCATACATAATAT
>JAPKID020004477.1:0-11658 GCA_026931265.2 Tropidonophis doriae
GAGGGAGGAAGGGAAGGAGGGAGAGAGGTAGGCACAGCCATCAATGCACAGGCTCAGCCCAGGCCCAAAATTGAGCTCCTAGGTACATAGCCTGCTAGTAACAGCTACCTAAGTAGAGCCTTCTAGCTGGGAATGTGTATCCAATCCTTCACCAAGGATACAGCAGACTTGGCACTGATTACCAAACATAGAATGGTTTTCCTCCCCAGAAGCACTGAAAGGGTTTGGGAAATAGTTAAGAAAAGAAGTCTTGGGTAGAATGGTGAATTCAGGGAGAGAATTCTGAAATTGTGGGCTGATTGACTCTGAATCCTTCATGAAAATATGGTTCCTCCAGGGAGTTGGAGATCTCTCTCAAAATCAATGCATGGATAGCAATTCCCATTTCCCTCCACTCAGTCAAAAGCCTTCAGTGTTTTGTAAAACTGGCTAGAGGTTTCTCCACTGATGAGTGGACAGAACAAATGAGGAAAGCCTCCAGGGGAAAGATGTTTCTTTTGTCCCATCTCTCTGGAGCTTCTCTATCCAGTGACTAGTCTTTTGTAGCTCAGGTTTCAATTCATCCTCCTATTTTCTTGTGCTCCATGCAGGGGTCACCCTTTGGGATTACGACTCTCTTCAGAAGGACATGACCATCAAGCCTCAGCCAAACACAGCATCTGAAATTATTGCATCTGACAGTATAGATGATAAGACCTCTGCCCTGGACCTCTCAGGATCCCTCAAGGCCAGTTTTCTGGGGGGGCTGATTAATGTGAGAGGGTCAGCAGAGTATCTCCATGACATCAAGAAGTCCAAGAAACAGGCCAGAGTCACCGTTCAGTACAAAGCCACCACCAAGTATGAACAGCTGGCAATGAGCCACCAGGGGATCCAGAATGTCTCTTACCCAGCCATCTTTGAGCAGGGCACAGCCACCCACGTGGTCACCGCCATTCTCTATGGAGCCCAGGCTTTCTTTGTCTTTGACCGAGAAGTTTCTTCAACAGAGTCAGTAAAAGATATAGAAAGAAAGCTCAAGGCTACACTCACAAAGGAAATATCCATTGGAGGAGAAGCAGAGTTCAAAGTGACTGAGGAGGAGAAAGAGAATGCTCTGAAGTTCAGATGCAAATTTCATGGAGACTTTTCTTTGGAGAGAAATCCAGTGACTTTCCAAGATGCCATGAAAGTTTATGAAACTCTACCAAAATTGTTAGGAAAGGATGGGGAGAAGGCTGTGCCTATGAGGGTCTGGCTCTACCCACTGACCAAACTGGACAGCAGAGCAGCTAAGATGGTCCGTGAGATCAACGGTATGTGGATCTTTGATACTGAAAAAATCTTGGATGAATTCAATGACATTGAGATGCAAAGCAACGATCTAGCCAAGGATCCCACTGCAGAGACCTTCCCAGAGATCAAACAGAAGATCCTGCAGTTCCAGGATCTGTGCAAGCAACACCGGCAGACTTTCCAGAAAGAGCTGGCCAGAGTGTTGCCTTCCATCCGGGGAGGAGGGCAGGAGGAAGGGACCCTGGTGGACCTCTTCACGTCCATCAACCAATCATCCTTCAACAGCAAAAGACTCCATGAATTTCTGGAAACCAAGAAAAAAGAAATGAACTTTGTCAAATCTTATCTGACTATTCTAAATAATATAGACATTATCTCATCTCAGGACAAGCTGGAAGAAATAGTTCTAGGCCCACAGAATGTATATGTAGTCTCTTTCGTATTCACCTCTTTACATGAAGAGGAGCCATTTCTGTTGAGCTTTCAGAGTTGGCTTCAGGAGCAATTCTTGCCAGAATCACTAAACTCCACAAGGTCCTCTCCTGGGCTGAAAAAAGGCCTGGCTTGGTTTGAGGACAAGGAGAGGACCCGCAATGCTCGCCAAGCTGCCAAATCCATCAAGGACTTTTTCAGTGTCAATCAATCCAATGAGAATGTCCACTTTGTTGTGGCCTCACTCCCAGATGTAGACAACCCAGGAGCCTCAATATACCTTTATGAAGATGGAGAACTGATCAGCAAGAACTTTGAGTTGCCCTCAAAACCTCTCCCTTTCCTGGTCAGTGAACTGAGACATGATAGCATTCAGCTGAAGTTTCAGCCAGCTGAACATGGAAAGGCTACAATCTCCAACTATCTGGTAGAGTACAAGGTTGCAGGGGAAGAAATCTGGAAGTCTGTGAGGACAGAGGATGCTGGGGAGATGTTCCTGCTGAAAGATCTGTCTCCAAACACAGAGTTCCTATTCCGGTATGCTGCTTGTTGCAAGGTGGGCCTTAGTAAATCCAGTGACCTGAGCCTGTCAATAAAGACCCTTCCCACCAGCCCTCCTGAGAAATTAAGAATGGTCACTGCAACACCTTCTGTCATCTCTGTGGCCTGGATGAGTCCCAGGATTGTTGCCTCAGGAGTTATGGTCAAGGAGTACAAGGTGGCCTATAGAATGGTGGAGGCTGGAATTGGGAACGACCAATGGACTGAAAAAAGGACATGGAGAAAAAGAGAGTTTTATCCCATTGAAGGTCTGAAGCCCCAAATGATGTATGGAATACGGGTTTCGGCCGTGTGTGACAATGGAGCCCATAGTATTCCCAGTGAGGAAGTGAAGGTCTCCACATCACTGGAGGAACAAAGTGCAGACAACGGAGCTTGCAGGTTCCTTCGGAAAAGCTCCCTGGTGGAGGACAGGCAGCCATTAGTGTTCGCCCTTCCTCTGGACAACGTCCCCTCAGATGCCTCCACCTCCTCTCTCTTGTACCAGCTTGGAAAGGAGAATCCAGAAGTGCCCAACAAAGTGATCCTGATGATGGGAGCAACAGGATCTGGGAAAACCACTCTGATCAATGGGATGATCAATTATATCCTGGGTGTCCAGTTGAGAAATAATTTCAGATTCAAACTCATTCATGAAACGATCCAGAGAAGCGAAGGTGGAAGCAGGACGTCTGAAGTCACAGCCTACGTGGTGAACCATCAGAAGGGCTTCCGAATTCCCTATTCTCTCACAATCATTGACACTCCAGGATTTGGAGGCCCAGGAGATACAGAACAAGACAAACTGGTTGAGGAGCAGCTCCTGGAGTTTTTCTCCACCCCAGGGGGCATTGACCACGTGGATGCCATCTGCTTGGTGGCCCAGGCCTTCATTGTCCATTCTGCTCATGCTCAGAAATGCATCTTTGATTCCATGCTCTCCCTGTTGGGAAAAGATCTGAATGATAATGTCCAGTTCCTGATCACCTTTGCAGATGTGGGGACCCCACCTGTCCTGGGGGCCCTCAAGGAGGCTGATCTGACATGTGCTCAGGATGAGTCGGGACTCCCTCTGCACTTCAGGTTCAACAATTCAGCCTTCTTTGCTCACCAAGAAAGCCATAATGCAGCTGCTGAAATGTCCTGGAAAATGAGCACTGATAGCATGAAGAATTTCTTTGACACATTAAATACAGCGAAGACCAAAAGTTTAACCTTGACCATGGAGGTTCCCGTGAGACATCAGGATCTGGGAGCTGCTCTTAGAAGACCTCTTCCATTTAAGGTTGAGACAGTCCAACCAAATTCTTTCCAGATCAATATTGATCCACTGACTAATAGGATGTCCCCAGTCTCAAGGTACCGATGCACTGCTGTGACTCAACTTGGTCAATGGAACGAGGAGATCACTTCCGTCTCTCACTCGGTAAATGTTTTCCCTGTCCAGCCATGTTCCAACTCAGGGAGGGGGCTGATGTTCATCTCTATTTCTTAGCTGAGGGAGACAGCATTATCCAAAGATACTGTTAATATTCCCACCTAAGTGGGACCTATTTATCTACTTGCCTTTGCATGATTTTGAACTGCTAGCTAGGTAAGAGCAAGGAACGGGAGCTCATCTCATCTCATGGTACTCAGGTCTCAAACTTGGGTTTCAGCTTTCTAGATGACAAGCTCAGCATCTTTAATCACCGAGCCACTGTGCCCCCCTTTCCTCAGAGAGGCCTTCAAACGTAATTTGATAACAGAGGAGGAGGAGGAGGACTGTAGGGTCCATTATGCTCTCCATCCTTGGTAATCTTCTTGCAGACCTTTCATGATCAAAGTAAGTAACATCCTCAGTGCTGGAAGGGGTGGGGAGGTTGCAGAGAAGAGGAGGAGGACAGAGAGTGCAGAATTCTTATTAGAACTTCAGCCACAGTTTTCACAACCTCCCAGTTGTCTTGCTTGTAGGAAATATAGCATATTGAATACTAGCCATTCCCGGCCACGTGTTGCTGTGGCCCAGTCTGGTTAAATGGCCTACCAATCTGTGTGAAGAGCTACACCTGCACACACAAACACATACACACAACCACCGTATAACCCCTCTACTTTGAAGTAGAGAAGGGTTCCATGTGAACAGCAGTTGAACATGGGTCAGTCGGTCCTGAGAGATACACGAGTGCCATTCCAAAGGGACGGGTGATGGCCTTTGTTGCCCTCTGCCTCTCTCTCGGTATCCACCTACCTACCTACCGTATTTCTCCTTGAATCTTATGGACAGAGTATTATGACATTTTGTATTATGTCATCCTGTGGCTCACTGCTCTCTCTGTAACCATCTACCAACATTTTTTACATTTCCTTTGCGTGTACCTGGCTCAGGTATGATATCTACACAATCTATATATATATCATTGGTGCCATATTTGTAAGGAAGGTTGTGTGAAAATTTGGAAGCGATTGGTGCAGTACGTTCGGAGATTAGCGGTTTTGAACAAGCTCAGTTACATTTTTATTTATATAGTTTGGGGCAAATGTTTTGCTTTTTTTTATCCAGAGTCTCTGCAAGAATCTGGCCCAGTTTTGAACTTGTTCTTTCTTTGCTGGTTTCACCAATTACACTACATTTGATCTGATAGTTTTGTTTTGAGAGAATCGTCCAACTAATGAACAGACAGGGTCTTCTTTCTCTTTTTCGTAATTTCTTTCAAACATTAATTTGGATTGGAAAGAATGAAAGAGAAGAAGGTTCTGATTCATCCTGTAATTTTGCAACATGGTTCTTTATTGTTCTCTATCCTATGTCTACCTGGTTAAAAAATTGGGAGTTCAAATTCCACGCACAATCCCCAAGCCCCAGAAGAAAGAGTTTAGCTTAAATTCTAATTTTAAACAAAATGTTTAGATACTCAACTATTGCTTTTTAGTCCATCTTTATCTGTCATTCAGCCTGTTGGACATAGGCATGACCCAGCCTTCATCTGGAGCACCGTTTAGTGAGGATGGACTCACTTTTCTGGTCTTCGCACCTTCTCACAATGGCTTTTCTTGTAAAGCATCTACAGTAAAGGATTTAGGGTCAAGAAAAGTCCCGGGAGAGGATGTAAGAACCAGCAAAGTGAGCTTTTCCTTACTAAAAGGTGGTTCAGGAATTTGGGAGCTGAAGTCCATAGATCGTAAAAGATCTATGGATTGGGGAATTCTGTTCTGACCTAGGCTTCTCAAGAGCACGAAGCAAATTCCTTGTCCCGACAAAAAACCCTTTTATTAATTTGCTGTGAATTCTGCTCATTCACATCCAGCAAAGTCTTCCAAGGGAGGATTTACAGTCACAGACCTTATCTGGCTTGGAGAGCTGACTAGCCAATATCTGCAAAACTTAGCAAGGAATCTCAGAGTCATGAACCAATTAATCAAACTAATTTTCTCCTGCAAACACCACTCCCTTTTCGCTCTTCTTTTATTTCCTCTAGGAGGGGCCATTCATTGTCCAACTGTGGCCTTAATCCCAAATCGACCCCTGTTCTTTAGCTGTTCCGTTTGTCTGACAACTCTGTGCATGCGCACACTGGGAACAGGCTCCAGCTGTTCATCTGCCTCACTGATGTCTGACTCTGAAGGCAGCGGATAACTGGCATATGGCTCTGGTCCTCTCTCTGTCTCTGACTCAGAGCCCTCATCAGAGCCTTCCCCAGACTCCAAGACTGACCCATGTTCCTCCCTAACCTCCTCACTAGCTGAATCTGCGGCCAGCTCTGCTGGTTGCTGGCAGGCCACAACAAATTCTGGGGGTTGAAGTCCACACATCTTCCTGAGGTTGAAAAGTTGCTGAGGTTGAAAACCATGGCTGTTGGTGGTCTTTCATATAGGAATTTGGCCACAGTGAAGTCCAGGCCTGTCTTAGGCATGAAAGCCAGCTGGGTGAAATTGAACCAGTAACTCTTGATCAGAAGCCGCCTCATAAGAATGATTGCTGTGGGGAAAATAGGAAGTAGGAGTATTATGTACGTTCACTGCTTTGAGTTACTTACGAAGTAATGGAGACAGGCAAAAATAACTAATAAATAAATAAACAGGCACGACTGCAATGATGTTCCAGGCTTTAAAGATATTTTGGAGGTTGTTATTTTTCATGTATTTTTCTGCTCAAAAAGTTTTTTTTTTATTAATCAACAGGAACAAAATGCAAATTACTAATTTCCATTTGTATAATCTTCAAGCTGCACAAATAGTATAAACTAGCACAACAAAAATCCAATCATTCCCCTTCTCCCTGGTGGTGGCAGTGTAAATTACGAACAGTTTGGAGGAATCTTGCTTCTAAAGGCTTCCCTCTCCCACTCCCCCCCCCAAAAAAGGAGGGGGTCATCTAAATTTTGCTGGATGACCATTTCCAATGATGTCGCTTGCTGCCTTTAAGGCTATTGGAGACTAAATTGCAGCCTCCAGGTCTGGAAAATAGCCCACCCTTCAGCTAGGATGACAGGTAACTGAATAGTGTAACTAGAATAGTGTTCCTAGTTTCAAGTGTTGCCCAGTGGCAAGAGTGATGGAGTTTTCTAGAAATTTAAGCAGGAACAAATAATAGCATTGTAAATGTTTTCTGCAAGAAGCAAGGTCAGGCTTCTGTTCTGGATGGCTTGTTTTCAAAGTGAAATTAAATGAAATAATAGGAAAAATAAAATTAAAAGACATGCCTTTAAAAAAAGAAGAAGTGTGAATAGCATAATACACATCGGGACTTAATATTGTCAGGAAACAGCTTTTTCTGAAGCTATTAAGAAATTAATCTGTTTTGGAATCTCTATGAATATGTCAAGATTTATACGCTATAAGTTATTCTTACACTAATAGGTTGGGTCTGTAAAATAATTCCTTTCCTACTTGATACATAAATCCCCTCCCACATGGGAGGGAAGGAGTTACAAAACCACAAATGCCATGTGCCTTTCAGGATGTCTTCTTAATCATTTCCTGTGGTTTTCCCTTTCACCAATTAAATGGAGGACTTAGAATAGATCCCCCCCTCTGTTTATTTGTTGCAGTCAAAACAATAAAGTATAAGTTGGCATCTGCAAAACAAACCCATCAATTATGGATGGAGTGATCCGTCTGCAGGTTTCCAAATATATTTTATTTTGAAACTAAAACTTAAAGGCTCCTTTGCAGAAGAAAAGAGTGAAAACAAGGAATTTAGATGGAGAGATTTTTCCACGCAGGTAGTCCTTGACTTACAACCATTCATTTAGTGATTCTTCAAAGTTAAAACAGCACTGGAAAAAAAGGGAATCGTAACAGTTTTTCACACTTAGAACTTTTGCAGCATCCTTGTGATCACATGATCGACATTTAGACACTTAGCAACTGGCATGTATTTATGACGGTTGCAGGATCTGATGGTCATGTGATTGCCTTTTGCAACCCTCTGAAAAGCAAAGTCAATGGGAATGATAGATTAACCAAGTTATTAATTTAACAATTGCAAGAATGTTTTAAAATGGGCAAAATTTACTTAACAATTATCTTGCTTAGCAGCTGAAATTTTGGGTTCAAACATGGTTTGACTAGGACTAGCTTACTTTCACAAAACCCGGGGACAATCACACCCTGAAAAATATTTTGTCCTTTTAGGGCCCATGATGTTTTGTCTCAACTCATCTTAATGCATTGCACTGCATCCTCTTCACGTGAGAGAGACAGGATTAAATTGTCCTTAATTATATTAGCATTAAAGGAATGTTTTCCCTCTTATTCTGATAACTATGTTGACACTGCCTAGAGCAACTTTCTTATGAGAAGGCTATGTGGAGTTTAGTGATTAAGGCACAAGACTCAGAAATCAGAAGACTGCGAATTCTAGTCCTGGCAACTGGGTGATTTTATGTCAGTCACTCTCTCACCCCAACTGACCCAATGGGGTTGCTGTTGTGGGAATAATAGGAGGAAGGATGTTTTGCTATAATTAAGCTAATCACTGCAGTTATTTAGTAAATCATACAGTCAATTAAAATAGGGACCCGGTGGCTCAGTGGTTAAGACGCTGAACTTGTTGATCAGAAGGTTGGCAGTTCAGCAGTTTGAATCCCCAGTGTGCATAACAGAGTGAGCTCCCGTTACTTGTTCCAGTTTCTGCCAACTTAGCAGTTTGAAAGCATGTAAAAATGCAAGCAGAAAAATAGGTACCACTTTGATGGGAAGCTAACAGCATTCTGTGCGCCTTTGATATTTAATAATGCCACATAACCAGGGAGACTTCTTTGGACAGCGCTGGCTCTACGGCTTTGAGCACCACCCCCTAGAGTCAGCACATTTGTGCAGGGAACCTTTACCTTACCTTACAGTCAATAAGCAAATCTGGCTTTTCCCATTGACTTTCCTTGTCAGACGCTGACCTGGAAAGTTACAAATGGTAATCACATGAGCCTGGGACAGTGTAACTGTCATAAGTATATGCTAGTTACCAAATATCTGAATTTTGATCATTTGACCAAGGGGAATGGTCATAAGTGTGACAAACAATCATAAGCCAAGTTTTTTTCAGTGCCACTATATCTTCAAACAGTCTGTAGGAAGACAAATCCAGTTCAGTTCCAAGATGAGAGGGGGAAAAAAATCAATGGAGCTTGTCTACAAGGTGTTTATTTTGGTTCCCAGAAACTTAAGTGACAGCAGTATGTTTGAGGTGGCTGACAAAATATCTGAGTGAGTGAATGGATCTTTATAGGTTTCTATAAAGATTTTGTGTTTGAGATGCTCCAGGGAGTTGTGCAATGTAGTAAGCCTTGTGTCTTTTGCTGTTCTAATGGTGATGGGTAATTCCTATTATGACCTAAATGTCATGTTCTGTCCTTAGAATTTGGGTGGGGGGGATGTAGATTTTAATCCCATGAGCTCCAACTTTCTGTGCAGGTTTGTTTATGAATAGATTGGTCCAGCCTTCCTGAACGAATACAAAATCTCCATTCCAAAAGACCAGCCTCTTCTGCTTGAGGCTGTTTTCCTATGCAAGAAGACTGGGGCTGCTTTCTGCCTTTTAAGAACACCATTTCTCCATTGAGGAAATATACTAGCTGCCTGAACGGGGAGTCCCACCTTGCTCGCACCCCAGGGCCAAAAAAAGCCTCTGGGTGCTCCGCAAGGGACTCTACCTTACGGCGCTGGCTCGCTCCAAATTCCTAGGGAATTTGGAGTTTTTCGAGGCATTTTTAGATGTTAAAAACGCTTCTTTACGGGTGGCTAGAGCGGAAAGCTCAAAAGAGCTGCCATTGGCCCCCGCTGCTCAACCTGGAAGCCCAGTTTTAGAGCTTTTGAAGGGCTTGTTCACAGGTAGGTTGCCATTTTTTTTACTACCAGTTCAGGCATACTCTGCATCTGCGCAAGATTCTTCTGCGCATATGCAGAAGTATCTGGGTGGGCGAGCCTTCCACAGCAGTGTAAGGTTTGAGAATACGTTGAGACCCATAGAAGTTTGAGAACACATCCAAATCACAATAAGCCAAACATGAGACTTAAACGGTGGCTTGAATAACAATCAGCATTTAATATTTGATCAAAGTTTAAAGACATGACGATCAGTTGTTCCCAACATACTCCAAGGATATGTAGGGGAAAACCACACTTCAGAGAAGGTGTAGCTCCTTTTTATACAGTTAGAAGCATTGTAGAATAACATCCTGGCTTTACTCACCAGCCTTACCAGCATTATCTCTTTCCTCTGTTCCCACGATTGGCCATTTGGCCCCCTGTTGTGAAGGGCACAAATCAAAAGTGAGATACCTTCTCAGGCAGAAAGGGGGGACATATCACAGGTGTCAGTTTCACAGCTCTTTACAGCTCATTCGAGGATAAATTCTATGCCCATAGATTGCAGATTGATAAGAGTTCAAATGGCAAGGATCACAAGTTATGACATTTGCCAGATATTCTACAGACCCGAATAACAGGGCCCCAGGAAGTCAGTTGCAGGGAACAAAAAGGAACTTACAGCACACAAGCTTATATGTTACAAATACAAGGCATAATGTATGTGTGTTACAGAAAACAAATATTTCTACTAATCAAATTTGTATCCTTATTACTATTCCCCTTCAGCAGCTACTACTGGTTCCCCTGATCGTAGCCAAACCGGCAGCAACCCACCTCTGGACTTGTTCAAGAATTCAATTAGAGGTCAGCAGTGTCAAAACTGTGGGCATAACTGGGCAAAAGAAGCCCTGCCCTTTTTGGGGTGGGGGGTGGGGGTGGGCAAAAATATAAAAAAGGAGCAGGACTTTGATTGTCCAGGCATGCATACCCCTGTTATATTGTCAACCTCTCAACTCTGATAGATACCCCTGGACTCAAGTTCCATTAGAAAAGCAAATTGTTCTAAGACTTGTTATGAGAAAAAAAACCCACAAAGAAAATGACAGCTTATTGGTATTGTTTGCTGATGATAATATAAAGGTTTTACAAATACTCATCTTTGGCTAGATTTCTTTTGTGTGCCTAAAAATAATTTGACTTCTTTTTAATCAGTTTTATATCTCAACACGACATTCTGTTTACACAGCTTTTATTTTATTTTATTTATTGATTTTTTTATTTCTTTCTCTTTAAATTCACTTTCAGGAGCTAAATTGCTTTTAAAGAAATATTTGTTATATTGAAGTGACATTTAGCTTTCCTGAAATAATGTTTGCAAATTAATGATATTTTCTGCTAACATTTGCAGTTAAACTCGTCTTCCACTTTTTAGATGGAGACCAAGACTCCTTTGATTATTTTCATTAGCCTTCGAGGCATTAGGAGAGGGGAAAGGATTGCCATCAAGCAATACTACTGGGAAAGATGTCTGCCAAATATGTCAAACTACATATTATGTTAAATAACGTAATTGATGTTGCATGTAGCTCTGTATGTGTTTTAGAAAATGATGTTTGCATATGATTCAAATCAAGAGGGGAGATTCAGTGCTTCACTCCCTGCTCCTATTAAGACACATATCAGTTAGTACTCAGCAATAAGCAAAAGTAATTTTTATTAAGAATATAGTCTCTGATCATGATCAAGATCTGTCTTTTCAGTACTTTTAAGTAAAAAACAAAACAAAACCTTGACACCCACAGAAATAGGATTCATGCAAGGCAGCCAAAATTGTTATGATAAAACAAGAATCATACGCCTCAAATCAATGATATTTAACTTATGAATATTTGATATTCGTGACCATTACACAGAATTTTAGTTTTTTTGTTTAAATTTCAAAAGCAGCTTGCTATATAGCAGTGACGGCGAACCCATCACAGGTGTCATGCAGAGCCATTTCTCAAGGCATGCGAGGTGTTGCCCTTGTCAGCTGATTCACCCATATTTAAAGCCATTTTTCACTCACTCCAGGCTTTATCCCTGCTCCTCGCCCCCCGGACACCCTCTGGAGGCTTCAGG
>JAPKID020004479.1:0-11657 GCA_026931265.2 Tropidonophis doriae
ACCTTGAATCGCACCCGGAAAACAACCGGCAACCAGTGCAGGCCGCCTAAAAGGGGTGTAACATGGGAGCACCTAGGTACCCCCATGATAATCCGCTTGGCTGCATTCTGGAGCAGCTGAATCCTCTGGGTACTCTTCAAGGGCAGCCCCATGTAGAGCGTGTTACAGTAGTCCAGGCGAGAAAGGACGAGTGCATTAGTGACTGTGCACAGGGCATCCCAATCCAGGAAGGGGCCAAACTGACATACCATGCAAACCTGGTAAAAGGCCCCCTGGTCACGGCTATCAAGTGTTCTTCCCAGATTGTGGGGGAAATCATGAATGATCAGGAGGGGTGAGAGAACCGACCCCTGGGGCACCCCACATGTGAGGTGCCTCAGGGTTGATTTCTGCCCTCCAGTCAACACGAACTGCAATTGATCCAACAGGTAGGAGGAAAACCACCGTAAAACGGTGTCCCCCACTCCCAACCCCCCAAGATGTTGCAGTAGGATACCATGGTCGATGATGTCAAAAGCTGCTGAGAAGTCTAATAGGACCAGGATAGAGGAGCAACCCCTGTCCCGAGCCTGCCAGAGATCATCAACCAATACGACCAAATCCATCTCCGTGCTGTACCTGGGCCTGAAACCTGACTGAAACGGATCCAGGTAGGCAGCTTCATCCAGGTACTAGGGAGACATGATAACAGTGTTCCAATATCTCAGGGGCTGCCACAAAGAAGAGGGAGTAAAAAAAAAAGCAGTATATAGGTGTTGCTATTCCTATTGGTATTCTCCAAAGCACCTGAGGGCAGAACAAGAAGCAATGGGTGGAAACTAATCAAGGAGAGTAACAACTTAGAACTGAGGAGAAATTTCCTGATAGTTAGAACAATTAATGAATTGAAAAATTTGCCTCCAGAAGTTGTGAATGTTCCAACACTGGGAATTTTTAGGAGAGACTGGATTACTCTTTGTCTGGTGTAGGGTTTCCTGCCTAGGCAGGGGGTTGGATTAGAAAACCTCCAAGGTCCCTTCCAACTCTGTTATTCTACTCTACTGTATTGGAAGGCTATATTAAGGGAATTTTGAAAATCTGAATGTATAGATCTTTCACCAATTCATTTGACAGGCTGAAAATTAGGTAAGATCCTTTTTCAAATGAGGGGAAATATATGTGTCCCAGGATAATGTTACAGGATCTAATCTGGGTTGGTCACCCAGACAGAGGTTTTTCTTCTGAGCTTTTCAATTGGCAAAAGATCTTGGCATTTGTATTATAAGGAGGTAGAGAAGATTCCCCTCCATCTGCCTTGGACTTTTTTTTTTAAAAGAACTAGAATAGAATAGAATAGAATAGAATAGAATAGAATAGAATAGAATAACAGAGTTGCAAGAGACCTCTTGCCTAGGAAGGAAACACTACACCACTTCAGACAAATGGTTATCCAGCATCTTCTTTAAAACTTCCAATGTTGAGACTTTCACAATTTCTGGAGAAAAGTTGTTCCACTGATTCATTATTCTGTCAGGAAATTTGAGGGCCTTCTAGAAAAATGAGGGGGAGGGAATCTATTTTCCAAAGCACCAAAAGGCATGACAAGAAACAGTGGATGGAAACTAACCAAAGAGAGAAGCAGCCTAGGACTAAGAAGAAATTTCCTAAGGGTGAGACCAATTAACCAATGGAATAGCTTGTCTTCATAAGTTTTGGGTGCTCCATGACAGAGAAGCAACACAGTTACAAGACAATATGAAACCTTCACAATCTTCTGGAACTTCTGGAAGCAAGTTCTTCCATTAATCAATTGTTCTAACTATCATTAGAACTAAGTTGGGTAGATTCTGATTAGGACCCCATACCTGCCATGGCTGCAGTCTTGTGGTCACCGACCTCTCTTTGCCTTCCTTCCTTCCCCTAAATCTGGAGGAGTAGGCAGCATTCAAGGCATGGGCTAGAGTCTTAACCACAGTGTAAATATGGTGGTCATTTCGCATCCGGATACTTTTCTCTTTGTCTTCAGTCTCCACTGGTGATTTCTGGGTGCATCTTCTCCGGCTTTTGACAGAAAGGGCATGCTTTGAAAAAGAACAGTGAAAAGACTGATCTGCATATTTGTGCTGAATACTTAGATAGGGCTCTGAAGCATAATCTTTTGGCCTGTTTTTTTCCTGAAAAGTAAAGGTCCAAATACTATGGACATATTTGTAAAACCTGTGTCTTTTCAGTTTTAATTCCTTACAGGTTGAGATGATCCAGACCTTTCCTTGGATGGCTCCTGTTAAACCTTCAAGTGCTAAGTGAACAGGGAAAATTCTATCAATGATGGTACCGTATTTTATAAAGTAAACAAAGACATTGACTTGTCTCCACTTAGAGATGGCATCCCTGATGTATGCTGTAGCTCCAGTCATTATGAATTGTTGTGATATGACTACACAAATTCCATTGTTGACCAGCACAGGACTGAAAGTTCTCACAATGTTCTCTCCCTCTTCTGTTTCAGGAGCAAAGAGGCCAATCAAGGTCCATCTGAAATGGAGGAGTACTTGGACAATTGCTGGGTAGGGAACCCCTTCTTTGGGGGCCAACCGGTAGAAAAAGGGGAATTGACTTTTGTCACTGAGTGCCTCTGAAACAAATCCATAACTGATCTGAAAAAACAATGAAGATTGCTGTGTTACATGTGGGGTAAGATGAAATTCAAAATATAAAATTTAAATAAATGCTACTTGTTGCTGAACGGGAGGGGGAGTCAAATGTATCATCAATCTTGAATTTTTTCACACCCACAAGAGATCTAAGTCTAATCCATTGTGAATTCCATTGATTCTTATCTACCACCAATTTGCTTTGACCATTAGTAGTTCAGATTCTTGTAGAGAGCTTTAGCCTAAAAATAATGCATATATTAATTTGAACTGCTTGGATCTCCTGTGTTTAATAGAAGATATTAGAACGCTTTATTCTGGATTAGTCATTAGGCTATATCACTATATGTGACCATGTTTGTCACATCCACCACCTCAGAAATAAGACCTCCCAAAAAATGCCAAGCGCTTATTTCAGGGGTCAAAAGAAGATAAGACCCAGTCTTATTTTTGGGAAAACACATTATTAAAAATATAAAACACAGAACATTAATAAAACCTTATGTAATAAGATATTAAAGAAACAAAATGAATAAAGAATGTATAAAAATGAGCTTCCAGTCATTGCAGCATCTTTCTTTTATACATTGACAATATGATTGGACACATAGGGACACATATCCTCACATTCACAACTGTGGAACAGAAGTTCCCAAACAATGAGGATGGTGTTATGGGAGAATAGTGCTGCTAGGATCATTGCCTCATCCCCACTGTGTATCCCAATTTCCAACCATGGCACCAGCAATGGCCATGGTGAAAAACGTTCTCAAATTCCATAGAGTAGATAAGGTTTGAAATGATGGCAAAGATCTGGTTCTCTATGGCATAGGTTCACCCACTACCACTCTACTCACTTACCAGATAGAGAAACACACACAAACCTGTGGGACTTTGTAGGTGCCTACTAATGTTGACATCTGGGTGGAAATATCATTTTCAGCTCCATCAACAAGGGTCAAAATGTTGTCCTTCATTCCACAGTTGTAGTTGGGAATATTGGCTTCTCCAACAGAGAGCATGTCCATCAAAGCATCTGATGTGACGAGGGTGTCCAAATAGTTGTCATGGATGGCATAGCCAAGTGTGAGATTGTGCAGGAGTTGGGGATTCTTATTCACCATTTGAATGGCAAAAATGAAGCATAGGATTCTTGATTGATCAGAAGATAATATACTGTAAAAGAACGTTTATGTTATCATCACCACAAACAGTAAATGCCTGCCTGCCTGCCTGCCTGCATCAAATAAAAATCAGTATTCAAGGGATGAATTCAGGAGAGGAAGAAGAGGGGAAAATCCTCTGAACTTTTGTGGTTCTTTCTCAGGACCTTTTACTGTTTTTCCTCCTGCCCCATCAACACACTCACATCTCTAGCACAAAATAAGGAGGAGATCTCTATAAATCAAAATGATCCAAGAACTTACAAGTCCTATAAGTTTGGAATAAGTGAAAGAAGAAAGGAAGAAGAAATGCAAATGGATGGAATGTAAGTCCACCATTGAATAACTTACCTATGAGAAGAAATAAAACGAGACCCATTTAACTGTAATGGTTGAAGCAAAGTTTTTGTTGCAGTGACAACCACACTAATGAGATGGTCTCCTGGCCTGTAATAACTCCGTGGATTTTCTCTGTCCCGCTGCTTCAAAGTCGTAGGGCATTTAGTTCTGAGCCTCCCAGAGATTCTTTGGGTCATCAAAAGCATCAGCATCAGAAGAAGCACAAGGTCCATTCCTTCTTGAGCCAGTTCTTTGTTTCTAAACTGCAAGAAGAATTCAAAGCACTCTCCCAGAATGGAAATATCAGTGGAAAGGCCTGATTCAGACGGAGGCAAACTGTACGTCTTCTGGAAAGGAGAGAAAGGCACATTCAACAGCACAGCCTCTGCCTGTTTTCAGTCTTGTGCAAAACACTCAGCATGAAATAGAACCATTTATCCTTTTCTGATGCAAGATCCCTTCCACGTTGCTTCAGTTTGATGTTTACAACAAAAGCAGGCAAAGGAGAAGGAGCAGAAGAGGTCACAGAGACCGGGATGATGATAATTACAGTAAGAAGCAAATCCTCAGTGGATTTTGAAGTTCTTCCAGGGCTCCGTGTGCAGAGGGGCAGCTGGAGGACAGCATGTTACTAGAAACCCACAGATACAACCCTAGAGACGCTGTTCTGTAGTGGTTGTGGTTCTCCCTGCTGGGACATGCTATGAAATTGAGGTTGAAGGATGAAAGTTCAATTCCCCCAGGTGAAAACCTCTGATGTTCTTTTGGATGGTATCTTCTCTTCTCTGGTTTTCAAAATTAACAGAGATGATGGGATATGGTCTCCCCCATTCTTTGTCTTCGGTGCTATTAAATATCAATAATACCCATCTCCATTGTTGGTTGACCTGTCCAATGCCTTGGTAACTGCTTGGAATATGGAGGGAGGCTGGCAATGCATCAGATTGTTTCCTCGTAACACTCCCCTCTGGGGAATCCCATCATGCTTGGTGGATCATGGAACTCTTGTGACAAAGGAAACAAGGAAAGCCCCACAACTGACAGCTGTTTCAATTACCAAAGTATTTGTGTGTGATTCACTTTGAGCTGTTTGTATTTCTTAGGAGCACAGATGAGCTAAAAGCCATTCAAGAAGTCATGAGAGTAAATTCACAAGAGAAGTGCCTTTGTCTTCTGATTAAATGGAAAGCAACCAAGGGAGTAAAATAATGAAATAATCTACTAGTATAACTAGTAGAAGCTTTTATATTTAACACACTGTAAGCCTTAAATTCTAAATTCAATCCACGCCAATACAAGAATAGAATAGAATAGAATAGAATAGAATGGGATGGGATGGGATGGGATGGGATGGGATGGGAAGGGAAGGGAAGGGAAGAGAAGAGAAGAGAATGGGACGGATGGGAAAGAAGGGAAGAGGAGAGGAGAGGAGAGGAGAGGAGAGGAGAGGAGAGGAGAGGAGAGGAGAAGAGAAGAGAGTCATTTATTTGTACAAGTGTGACTAAACACACAAGGAATTTGTCTCCAGTGTAGAAACTCTCAGTGTACATCATGGCTAATAATGAGATTAATAATGAGAATAATAAATTTATCCAGATTATAGCACAGCTGGGGGACTCGTGTTATAGATCTTTCATGCTCTCCTCAATACCCTCCTTCCCTCTGTATTATCCTTTGTTACAAAGGGAGTTTTTTCTCTCCCTGCAGGATGCACGAGAGGAAAGCTCAGAGTGATTCCTTGGAAGAAACTCCTGGCTAAGCAACACCTGGACACCTGGGAGTCTCAACCAGCTACATTATATGGGATTATATGGGATTCAGTTTTTTATTTCCAAGAAAGTGGACAGTCTATAATCTTGGATGACCTTAGCATAATTGAAAGATGAATACTGGCATGTTGTCCTACTTACTGAAGAGCAGGAGTTTGGGCATTGGTTTTCTGTGGTTCTGGTGTGTCCGTAGTTGATGGTTATTGGGGGCACAACTCAACCCGATGATTTCATTGGGGCAGTTCTTTCCCCTCTTCTCTTTAACATCAATGGGGAGCTGTTTGTAGAGGTTATTTGAGAGTTTGGGATCTGAGATTAACAGGATATCTATGTTTTGCCTTGTGACCATGGACTATGGTCATTGAAGGTGCCATCAAAGTTAGAAACTGTGATTAACCATTTTGCTGCCAGTCTTTGTGGCTAAATCAATGTGTTGCATGTTCCCTACTTTCTTACCAGAGGGCTCTACAGAAGTCTGCCTGATCTCCAGGAAAACCAATTTCTCAAACTAGCAGGGGCATTAAAAATTGCCCAAAGGTTGTATTTTTTTCAAATATATCAAAATATAAGTGGTAACTAGAAGACAGGGGAAGACAGATTAGTAGTGAATCAGTCCAAGAGAGGTCCATGATCATGCTCAGGACCATGTACTTGAATAAAAAGAGGTAACAGCGTCTTACTCCTCCCTTATTCTATTGGCCAATTATTATCTGGTGATATTGTCCTAGTGGTCAGTTCTTTCCTAGATTAGAGGTGGCCTGCAGAGTTGTTATTTAGTTGTTGTGCCTGGTTATTACAATATTTTGTTGGTGGTAACACTCAGATACCCATCAATCTGAACCCAATGTGAACCACCTGCAGGACTGACTGAAGTATCACCAGCTCCACATTTAAAGGACCATCTTGTAGCTTGAAACTGAAAGAAATCCTCTGTGTAGTTCATTTTCATTTTTAAACCCATTACAATTTCTGGACCAGGGTGGGCTGAGGTGAGTTTTAGAATCCAGAATGACATGGACTGACTGATATTTTATTCTTGAGAAACCTGGAAAATTGATTTCACATAAAACTTTTCAAGAAGGCCAGAATCCATTATTAGTACAGCCACTCAGATCCTATATGTAAAAAGTGTTATTGTCACCCCTGAAGCTGACCAGCTGATTGATTGGATTACTATGGGTGTGTTACCCGAAATCCTGTTATAGTAGTAATTCCAATTTAATTGGGTAACCTTCTTAGGATTGATGGATGCTTCATATGTAATTCAAGCCATCTCTGAAAGTATTTGAAAAGAAAATTTGGGCCAAATTTTGAATTTTTGAGGTATATTTTTCCTTTCTTCTTCTTAGAATTGTTTCTTTAATGGGGGGAGGAAAGATCAGTCTCCTTAGTTGGTCCATGGAGGAATAACAGCATGGAGTATCCTAATAATGACCTGCACATGATGTTATCATAATAACTAGTGCATGATGTACATTTACATGAGGGATCGGAATATCATGAGATGGTTCTCTTTATCATAGAACATAGACCATGGTATCATAAGGCTGGAAGGGACCTCAGAGGTCTTCTAGTCCCTGCTAGATACCCTGCTCAAGGCATTGTATCTTATTCAATCCCAGGGAAATTGTTGCCCAATTTATTTTTGAAAACCTTCAGTAATTGGAGCATCCACAGCTATTTCATTGATTAATTATTCTTATTGTTAGGAAGTTTCTCCTTACTTCTATGTTGGATCTCTCTTTAATAAGTTAACACCCATTACTTCTTGTCCGGCCTTCTGGTGCTTCAACCATGACTAAAATGGTAAAGGAGGTACATTTTTCCTTTCTCTCTTCTTCTTAGAACTGTTTCTTTAAGGGGGGAGGAAGAATCAGAGAATCAACCACCAGTTTTTCTTCCTCCTCTCTTTGGACATCAATTCCCATCCTTTCCCTATGATTGGATGCGTCAAAGACAGTTGACATCCAGGCACCTTCTGGAGAAGACAGGTTCTTCCTGCAGCTCCCAAGCTGTCTGGATTGTGAATCCTCAGGGATGCCCTCCTCCTATTTTCTGGCATAGACACTTTTGCCATTCATATGGTACAATACTGAGAGCTTCCATTTGGCAACATGTGGCTTCTTTGGATAAAATATCAATCTGTCCTTGGGTTTTTTTCTTCTTTCCTTCCTGGATCATGACTTCCCTACAAGTTTTGAGCCTTGCTGTTTGGCAGTGGGGTCATTTCTTTGGGGACATGTTCAGAAAGGATGTTGGAACACTGATGAACCTACCCCAATGTTGTAGAACTCTGAGGTCCCATAATATCTATTACATCATCTAACACCTTCTGGAATAATAAAAGGTAGGTCATTCAACTTGGGGTCAACTACATGTTCTTGTATGAGAATGATGACAGAGAATGAAGTGGCTGGATGGAATCACCGAAACAGTTGGTGTGAGCTTAAATGGACACCAGTGTTGGTAAGTCAGGAAGTCCTGGAGGAACATTGTCCAGGGGGTCACAATGGGTCAGACATGACTTTGCAACTAAAAACAACATGTTCTTGACAGCCAGGTTAATTGCCCTTACCTACTTTTGAGATCAAGTCATACGGATAAAGAGAACATGTTCAAATGTTCAGACATACTTAGATTTCTCTATTCATCACACCTTAGGAAATATTCCCACTTGTGAAAAGGAGGACTAGGGGAGACATGATAGCAGTATTCCAATATCTCAGGGGCTGCCACAAAGAAGAGGGAAGCAAACTATTCTCCAAAGCACCTGAGGGTAGGACAAGATGCAATGGGTGGAAACTAATCAAGGAGAGGAGCAACTTAGAACTAAAGGAGAAATTTTGTGACAGTTAGAACAATTAAACAATGTAACAATTTGCCTCTAGAAGTTGTGAATGCTCCAACAGTGAAAGTTTTTAAGAAGATGTTGGATAACCATTTCTCTGAGGTATTATAGGGTTTCCTGCCTAGGCATTGGGTTAGACTAGAAGACATCCAAGGTCCCTTCTCTGTTATTCTATTCTATTGTCTTATCTCTTTTGCAGCTGATATATGTGGATGTGGCTACCATTTCTTTTTTTTTTGTCCTTCCATGACTGCATGAAAATTATTAATTCATTTTTTTTATTGTTTGAAGTTTATCCTGGTTTTTAATTTGAACAGTCTTATACTCTTCATATTTTATATCTTTCCAGTTTAGGTAAACTTTATTATCAAATAGATGCAAGTAAACATATAAACACAATAATAACTGCAATGAAAAATTACATGATATGTGGCTAAGAAACAACTTCAGATCACATCCCTATTTTTATCATTAGATGTTCCTTAGTGTTTAGATCTGGTCTCAGGATGATAATGTAGCACTTGGGGAAGAAGATGCAGACCAGCAGACCAGCACTTGAGGCCAAGATGGAGAAGACCTGCACAACCACCATGAACTTTCCTTTAGAGGACAGGTAAATGGGCACAAAGAAGATCCAAACACTGCAGAAGACCAGCATGCTGATTGTGGTTAGCTTGGCTTCATTGAAGACCCCAGGCAATTTTCTGGCCAAGAAAGCTACCATGAAACAAATGGCAGCTAGGAAACCCATGTAGCTGAGAACAACATAAAACATGATGACAGAGCCTTCATTGCATTGAAGAATTATCTTTCCAGAGTGAGAATGCAGGTCAGACTCAGGGAATGGTGGAGAAATTCCCAGCCATAAGGCACAGTTTAAAATTTGGCCAGTGGAACAAGAAAGAATGATAGAGTTGTCTAATCTCTTTGCAAACCATCCTCTCAACCTGTTCCCTAGGTTTGAGTCCAAAAAGGTGAAAACCACTGTGATTATTTTGGCCAATACAGAAGATACAGTTACTGAGAAGACAATGCTAAACACTGCTTGACGGAGAAGGCAGGTGGCTTTTCTTGGACGACCAATGAAGAAAAAGGAGGACAAGGAGCACAGCAAGAGGGAAACCAGGAGGATAGAGGACAGTTTTGGGTTGTTGGCTTTGACAATGGGAGTTTCAAGGTATTTAAGGAATAGTATTAAAACAAGACCAGTAATTAGGAACAAGAGTATGGCAAAGGAGACCAAAATGATGCCCAGATGTTCTTCATAGGATAGGAAGGTTATTCTTTTGGGGATACATTGGACTCGGTTCTCTTTTGGATATTGATCATTCGGGCACTTGGTGCATTTTTCAGTATCTGAGAAAACAGAAAGTAAGACTTCTATTATTAGATTTTCCTTTGATATTTCAAGGTCAACAAATTATGCATCTCATCCATCCAAGGTTGTGCCACCCCTTCGAATGTTAACATCCAGTATTAAATGGATTAAGGCTAATCCCTGGGGATTCCCTCTCAAAATTCTACTAGAGTGACAGCTGTGGGATAAACTCCTGATTTTTATTCATTTTAATTCTCATATTTACTATTAAATCAAGTAGCTTTAGTATTTTTCTTCCTTTTACATTATCTATTATCTCCCTTTTGTGTTTCCTTTACTTTTGATAATTAAAATGAAAAGCAATTATTTTTAATTGTTCAAATATGTACATTAGACATACCTAGTGCTTTCAACTGGACACAGTTTAGTCTCCAGACCCCTTATCTGTCAACTGTCCAGTTAGCAAATAAAAGAAGATGAAACTTTATTTTACAAAGAGTATAAACTTTACTGAATAAATCCACATTGGCACAGAAGAAGCAAAACCAGCTCTGGGCTTCCTGCACAAAAATATGCCAAGTTCATTCCCCCTTTCCCCATGGGCCACCCACAGTCCATTACATCTACCAATCACTTCTGTTCATTTTGTTATGGGAACCAGCCAGCCATGCTGTGACGTCTGCTCTGAGTGTCCTTGAGAGGGAAGCAATGTATTATGGGAACAGGCAATGATTGCCATCCTCCACACCCTTGAATTCCAATCCACCAATACCTTTTCCTTTGTCAAGATGCGAGTGGAATATAGATAAAAGTTTGAATCTGTCTTGACATCATCATCTTTGTTGCTCATTTCTGAACTCTTTCTTGGATCTCAGCCAATCCATTACTGACAATTGCTTTGTCTTAAAAGCATCTAATTATAAAACATGTCAGTAAGGGGAAACAATGTATCTTTAAAAATGCACTTTGATTAAAATGCTCTGGATGAATCCAGCCCCCTTGCCTCTTGTGTCACCCACCTTCCTGATTGGAGATGGTCCCCTCTGGACAAGGAATGCAGTCATAGCAGCAAACTGGCTCTCCTTCCCGAGCCTGCTTGAAAAATCCAGGTTGACAATTCTCCACACATTTGGACTGAGGCAGAGGCTAAGCAGATAAAGGAGCACACCAAAGTAAATATATGAAGAGTCAAAATACATTGGAAATGGAAGTTTTCATTTACGTACTAAATATACAAAGGGGATGCAAAAGAGCCATGATCTGTGCTCTAAAGAACCATCACCCAGCATCCAATGTTGGACATGGCTGAATGAACTGAAAACATTGTTCCATATTGTACATTCTGAAGCACACCTTGGTCAGTTATCTAATTATACTATAAGGGTTGTACTCCCCATATTCAATTCTCAGTGGAGATCATCCACCTTGGTGACCATGTGGCAATAGCATAAAACACTGTGGTAATAGCATAGAACACTATAAGCATAACCATGGTAAAAGTTTCTGTATCTGGTAGAATAAGGTATAACTTTCGTTTCTCTGTATAGTTGCGATTTCCTGGGATCTGCTCCCCCCTGTAAAGGAATG
>JAPKID020004480.1:0-11657 GCA_026931265.2 Tropidonophis doriae
TGGGGGGGGAGGAAGGGGGAAATCCCCAGAACCAGGTTGCCCACCCAGGTTGACCCTGAAGAGGTCCATGAGGGCTTTTCCATAGAGCTTTCTGGTGGCTGCAAAGCACCTCACAAGGGGCAGAAGTCCCTGAACCCAGCGCTTCAAGATGTGGTTTTGGAGGCTAATGCAGCTTGGGTTTCCAGCCCAACAGCCCCCAAAGCCACTTCTGGACATCTATTGCAGAGGAGAGCACCAAGATTCTTGGCGCTCTGGGAAGCCATGAAAGCTGTGGCTGGGAGAGGTGCGCGGCTACCAACCTAGGAGCGACACCTTCTGCAGCAATTTACAATCTTTTTTTCTCTGCCCTCAGTGCCCCCCATTGCCTCCTAGTGCACCCCTGCAGCCACTTTGCTTCCTAGTGCCCCCCTAAATTATGCCACCATCCCCATGGGGGGCGTACCGCCCACTTTGGGAACCACTGCTCTATGATAAAAAGTGTTTCACCCTGCACTGTAATTAAGCAACTCCAGTAGGAGAAGCAATTCAGAATTATTAAGTACATTAGCAGATTGTTTATGTTCAACTTATTTCCCATTCTGGAAGTTGTATTTTTTTTTCCTGTACCAGTGAGTAACATTTCATGCCAAGGCCTTTATTTCACTCCCTTGTAGTTTTATAGATTCTCTTCATAATTCAAAAAGAACCTTTCCACTAAACATAAAATGAACATTTATAGGCCTCTTGAAAGTTCTGCAGTATTCTTTTACAAGTGCGCCCCTTTATGACAGCTGATAATAAAGAAGGCTATATTTCTTAAGATGAGGTTAGTCAACTCTGTTCAAGCAACTGACAAAAAAATCTCTTTGCTCACTTGGTCGTTCATGCAGTTTATTCATCCACTCAGATATAAATTACAATATGTCCTGAAAATATCTCATTCAGATATGATCAGGACATTCTACTCAAATCAAACTGAGAAAAATACACGATCATTAAATCACTCATTTGTTTATTCACTACATTTATATCTTTCTCTAGTTTAGCTTCACAATAATTTCAGGAAGCAGGATTGCCTTGGAAATAATGATTGTCCCAAAAGTTACCTACTTGAACTCTTATTCCCAATGTGTTGTCTGTGGGCCCAGATGCAGGGGTGGGTTGCTAGGGGTTCTCCCAGATTTGCTAACATTATGGCCGGTTCATAGAACCTCCAAATCCCACGCTTGCTGGCCCCTCCCAGGAGTCTCCACTTGGCCCATTTTGTATGCAAAGTAAGTGCAGGGTCTGCACTGAGGCTTGGGGAGGGGGGAAATGTGCCTCCTGGAAGGCCTCCAGATCCCAGGGAGGTGAAAACAAGGGCCCTGCCATGGTGCAGGTGGTTGACTAGGCCACACCCATAATGGGCACACCCACCCAGCAACCGGGAAGACAACCTGTTGCTGAACTTTTTGATGCCCACCCCTGGCCGGATGGGATTTTCTCTGCTGTTCACCACATGCTATGCTCTCCCTAGGTTTTTTAAATAATTCATTTCATTATAAATGGAAATTTATTTTTAAAAATCCAATATCAACAGTATTTCCAAGGCTGCCTCCATAAGCCTAGAAAATAAGAATGATAACCACTTGCAACCCAATCATTTCTTAGTAAGTATTCCAACCTGCTCAGAAAAATTAAAAAAAATTATTTGAGATAGGAAATGGCAGCATCCAGAAAGGAGGAAGTGAGGCTGAGGTCATTATTTTTCTTGTTGTAATATTTCTCATGTTTATTTTTAGTAAATAGGTATTATGTGACTGACTTACAGGGATATGAGGACAATTCAAATGCTGGTTTTAACCTATAAAACTCTATATAGCTTACTTCCCAAATAACTTCCTGCTAATTTCTCCAACTAGAATTGACCTATGCATCCTTGCTGCAATGAGTTGAGAAAGGCTGGGTCCCAGAACAGTGTTTCTTGGTATTGACCTGTTTTGTGGGTGTTATGGTTGGCTTGTTTTGTGAAAATTGGTTAAAACAGAGCTTTTCCATAGAGCTTTCAGGAAATAACTAGAATGGCACTGTGTGTTTTGTTTATTGTTTCTGTTGACTTCCTTGGTTAATTTTATTTTTTATTGTAAAAATTATTATAGCAGAACATCCTTTTAAAAAAATCTGACAACTGTTTTATCAGAGTGCTCACATGCTCACACCATTTCAAAATATATTTATGTTTATACACATTTCTGTTTTTTGTAAACAACATCTAAAAATAGACACAGTTTTTAATAGGGTTTTTGAAAGGAGCCCTTTCCAAATAGGAATAAAATCTGGTGGGGTTTTTCAATGTCAAATCAACCAATCAGCTATTAGAAATAGAAGCGTACATTTTTATTTAGGATTTATTTGAAAAATATTTCCTATTGTTGTTCAAGTGGTTTATTGTAAAATAGTTATTACAATCATAATTATTATAATAAATATATTATAAATATTACAATATTATTCGAATCTTGACACTTTCCAATTAGGTTTCAGGTCTGTTGATGTTTATTGACTAAATGGAAACACTGGGATGGAGGTGATGCTACTATCCCTTCGCCGATTCGTTCTCACAGAGAGGGACTTCTCCGGGTGCCGTCCACTAGACAATGCCAGCGGGCGACACCCAGGGGAAGGGCCTTCTCTGCGATTGGCCTGACCCTTTGGAACGACCTACCCCCCGCCATTAGAACTACCACGGACCTCCGCTCCTTCCGCCAAAAACTGAAGACTCATCTGTTCTATCAGGCGGGCTTAGCCTAATACACTCTTCCCCTCTCCAGTCTGTAACTTAAATTGTTTTATTTGGTTTTAAATGGGATATAGTTTTAATGTTTTATAAATTGGTACAGGGTTATTTAATTTGATTTTAATTATGTATGTATTGTCAAGTTTTTACTTGTTTTAATTTTTCCTCTACACCACCCTGAGTCCCTTCGGGGAGAGGGCGCGGTCTAGAAATTAGATAAAATAAAATAAATAAATAAATAATTCTTCTTTTCACTTTACTAAACAAACCCAGTTCCTGCAACTGCTACTCATATGTTTTAATTTCCAGCCCACTCATCTTTGTTGCCCTTCTCTGCACTCTTTCCAGAATCTCAGGGAATAGCAACAGAGATGATGCATAGTTTTTAAAATTCTAAGATCAATCAAAACTATCTTGGCATCCACAATGGATAATTAAGGTACTTCCTTTTAAAAAGAAATAAAATTATTCTCCCAGTATCAGTTTCTGAGGATGAAACAAACTTTAAATATTTGTCAGCTGTTTTTCTGTTACGTTTTATCAAGACATCTATTCCCATGAAATATACTGTTAGTTTTGTATATGAGAACCACTGGAAAGATAAGCAGTGTTTTTCCCACTGAACATTATGTTTAATTCTTCATTAGAGGATTCAGCTTTCAGAATACATATAAATGCCAAAAACCACTTTAAATACTAAGTCTGGTATTAGCTTTATTTGCATTGGAAACAATTTATAAGCTATATTTCTTCACATAACCTTCTGCTATGTAACTTAAAAGTCCCAATTTGGATTGTTGATCATGAAGTTAAGTATGGTTGCCATAGTAAAAGTAAAGGAGTCCCTGCAGATTTCATTCTGCTAGTCATTGCCAACTATGTGGGTCAGGGTGCTCATTTCCATTTCAAGGGCCATTGTCTGAAGACATTTCTTTAGTCAAGTGGCTAGCATAATATGGAGGATTGTTACCTTCCTACCAAAGTAGTACCTGTTTATCTACTCGTATTTGTATGCTTTTGAACTGCTAGACTGGCAGGAGCTAGGGAGAGTATTTGAAGCTCACCCTGTCATACCGCACTCGGCATTCAAATCTTATCTTAATCTCTGAGCCATTGTGCCACCACCATTGTTGCTATAGATGAGTTACAAATTCTTATTCATTTAGTCCTTTTTCATCAACTTCTTTCTTTAATTGTCTTATTAGATTTTAGCTAGCTAAACTGTTGTATCTTTATGTTTTTCAGTGTAATATTATACTTATCATTTTTAAGTACTGGTTTTTGAGAAATTTCCAATCCATCTATTCCACCTTTGACCTGAAAACTTCTGTCCATGAGATCTGTATACTTCTCTAAGCTAATTATAAAATGTTATTCTGAAACCTGTACACGTAGCTATTTCATTTCTTGCAATATCTCTTGTAATTAAATGTGATTGTTACTTCTTTCCCCAAATTTTATTGTTTTACCTCTTTAACCAGATTCTAACTATAGATCAGGATCAAGTCTGGAATAGTGAATGATCTTTTCTCATCTACAATTTAAGAATAAAACAGCAAGACTGCAACAGAGTCTTTAGATTTAGAGGCTAAATAGCCCAATAGATATTTAGAGGAGCCCCAAAAGATGGCATAGAGCTATCATCTGTTGTTAGAACATCCCTCTAAAACCACTTTTTAAATTTTTAATTCTCTTTTACTCTTTTTTATTCCATTTTATTTAATGTTATTCTGTTGGGAGACCTATATTTTTTACTGTTTTTATTGAATACTGGTATTTTTATCATCTCCACCATGGGAAGAAGAAAGAAGAGACATCGCTCTCATTCTGCTTCTCAGATTTCACTCAAGTCTGCTAAATAGCTCAAAGTTGTCTAAAAAGTAAATTTCACCCCATGAGTAATCAAGCTTTTTTTTTTGGTAGTATCTCAAGCAGATTTGACCATCCCCACTCTGGAATGGGATCTGTAAGCAGAAGGTAGAGAGTGTCCAAGTTTTAAATCTTTCTGTTTCTATGCCTGAGAAATCTTGCCCTTCTCAGATTGCAGCCATTTGTCCAACTGCTGCAAGATTTATGCAAGGAGATGAACACTTAAACAACAAATATTACTGACTTTATAACCAGACAATGCCTACTGATGGCACCAAAAATATTGTCAATTTTGAGCTTCAGACCACAACTGACAACAGAGTGGACACTCTAAAAGAGACTTTTATTAAGCTTTAACACATTCGTCCACATATTAGTGCTGAATCAGTTAAAGCAAGCCTACAAAGAGAAAACTGTGACTCAAAAGCAGATAATAGTAGTGGAAAGGTGGATCCTAATTTAACACCTAAAAAAGGGAACAATAAGGTAAAAGACTAACATTCTTCTGGATGTTGACCAGCATCCAGAAGAATGCAAAGCAAGTTCCACTCTTCCAGGAAGCATTGGATAAAAGTCTATGGAAATTCTCAGTCATCCAGGTCATGATTTATACTCCTTCCATTCCCTGTAATCCAATCAGAATTGAAGAAGCTTTTTGAATGAGAAACAAAATGTTGTCAAAGAAAATCCAGAAAGTCCAGTTGCTCTTGAAAAAAGTACCTTTGGGACATTGGCTAAAATTCATCATAACTATTATTTACATCCTAATGAGATTGTTTTACAAATTCAAAGTAACAGACTAAATAGAGGAAAACAGAGATCCAAAAGTACAGACATTCTTTCCCGTAGTCACCGTCTACAACTGTGAAAGGCAGCTAATTCATTTGCAGGTTGAACAGCTCCCATCCAGGAGAGACTTTTAAATGAATTCTATCATTCAAACATCCTATTCTTGCCAGCATGTTGTTCAGAGTGCAGCCTTCTTTGAACAAGTTTCAGAATTTCCTATTACCTGTGTTTAACACAGAGAGAGTAAGTAATAACTGATCTTGGCAATAAGAGTACTTTACTTTACAGTTTAATTGTAGCAACATAAAAGTAGGTAATTCCAAGGATGTTCTATCACTATTGTCCTTGAGAAGAGATAACTAAATAATCTGTACCTGCCATAGAAGGTCAGTTTTCTGAAGAAAAGTTAGGGACAAAACTGATTAACTTTTTGAGTGCCTTGCCAGATACTGAAAAAGTCAGTATTCTAAAAAAGCTAAATCAGGGGTATCAAACTTGTGAAATATTATGACTTTTTCGCTCTTTGCCAAACCAGTTGTGGATGTGGCCAGTGCATGACCCACCTGGCCCTTAGGCCGCAAGTTTGACTGCCCTGAGCTTGATGATCTGAAGAGAATTGTTAGCAACAAGTAAAGTTGCGGACCACGAGTTTGATAGCCCTGAGCTAGATGATCTGAAGAGAATTATTAGAAACAACATGGAAAGTTGCTAGACCTTTAATAGAGCTGGTCACCCCAACTGCCCAAGAAAATACAGTTTATTTTCTGATTCATCCCCTATTTTAGCATGGAATATAGATATGGAAAAGAGATCAAAGAGTCTTTGGGAGTGGTTTCTACCTTACTCCCTCTACTCTTTGATAAAACACCACAGCATGCAGAAAATGTAAGTGACAGAAATAAAATAGAGGCTGACAGATAAAAGGAAGTAAGTTGCAGCTCAAATCTTTTTGTGAGTTACCAATTGAGGAGGACTTTGGAATAGGAAGAGTTATAAAGACATCACCCTTAGCTCAACAGTTCACTTTGGGTATAGATACTATTCTGAGTTGTCAACCTGAAAAAGTATCCAACCAAGTTGCTGCTCACCTCAAAACCCACTGGAGCGTATACAACTTTAAGACAGTGATGAAGGGAAACATATTTCAAACCTACCAAAAAAAAACAACCCAGGATTTTTTTTTAACCCTGGAGGAATTGTGGATAACTTCACTGTAGTTGAAAATTGAAAAACATGTTTTTTAACCCAAAATTCCAGTACCCTTTCAATCACCCCAGTAACATTAAGTACTGACTTGGAATATCACTGGAATAATGGCTGGAACAACAGAGTAACAGATTGGGATATAATGGAGTTCTCCTCTAACTTTGACTTCATAGCAGTCAAAGAGGCATGGATGACTACAGATGTGGAAAAGATTCATTTACTAGACTTTAAAGCCTGGACTATTCTTGAAAGGAAATATAAGAATAAAGATTGTATTTATCTGAATGCTGATTCCTTGTATTTCATATAGAGGTGATATATTTATCTAAATGCTGATTCCTTGAATTTAGCACATACACATTTTATTACTATATAATCTTTTATCTACTTTATCCTGGATTTAGATCATGTATTTTATTTTTATTTGATTTGATATGGTCATAAGAGTAATTATTTTTAAAAACGTATGTAAGTGATTGTTGTTATGTATTTTATTGCTAAACGTTGTATAATCTCACTCAAGAAGATACATCCAAATATTTTATAGGATTTGGTAGTCTAGAACATACCCCCGCAATAGGATTTTTTTGTTGTTGTATTCTTTTACTTTCGTTTACTTCTACCCAAACACTTTTGACTGAATTTATTATGCAGTAACCTAGCAGCAAATAAATTCTCAGATCTGTTCACTCAGTTGTTAATATTTATGCTGTTCAATGCAAGAAAAAAGAAAGATAAGTAACAGAAAGAAAACAAACATTTTGATGTGTTCTTTATTATTTTCATCGTTTGGGAAGAAGTAGGGCAAATGTAAATATTAAAAAGGACTGAAATGGGCCCTTTTGGCCAGACTGAACATCAGAGATAAGAATACAAATATTGTGACTCCAGCTACAAAGAATAGAAAGTATACCAAGTGTCTGATTTTCAAGAAAACTGGTTTGATTTAGAAGGATGATTCAGCCAAATCCCCTTTTGATTAAATCTTCATCTTAAACTTTGCATATCTGTAGTATACAGTATATATAGTACTGATTAAAGGCAGCCCAAGTCAAAATATTGGTTAAACCAAATTCTAGCAGATGAACCTCCATCCCCCAGATATCACATGCTGTAGTCCCTATATATCCTATGCATTCTTCTGAAGTATTGTATTCCTTTATCAAGGCCCCCACTTCACCTATTTTCAGAGCACTGATTTCATTTCCTAGACCACGCCCTCTTCTTTCTGACCAGTAGTTGCCTAGAGAAATTAACTTTTCCAAAGTTTATTCTTGACATATATTTTACAAAAAATGTTACCAATATAAAGGTTATTTTTAAACCACATGGGATGAGGAAACTGTAATTGAAGAGACAGTTTATGTTTGCAAGGGGAAGACTTCTCCTAAAGTTCTCTCTGCCCCACTTAAAAATAATGTCGTTTAATATCAATATAAAAATAAAGCCTCATTACTTATAGATGCAAATAAATAAAAAAGTATTTGTGATGTATGAATGAAATGTTATTCATTGATTGATTGATTGATTCATTTGTTTATGTAGATTTAAAAAGTACAATAACATTAAAATTAGAAATATTTAAATTTAAGAAATGATTTTTAAAAAAAAAAATAAAGGAGAAAGGCAAAAAGGGGGAAGGGGAAAATTTAAAAAAAAACCTGCCTGCCATATATATTACATTTATATGCCCAAATTGAATGTACATGTATATGTCTTGGAAGAGCTTCTAATTCATTTACTTGGACTCTAGTCTCAGTCTTCAGCCAAAGTAGATGATCACTTCTGGCCTTAAATAATTTGGGCCTAAATAACATTAAATATTCCCCTGACAAGTCTGCCTGCTTTTTAAGGCCCAGGAATGGAGTATCTTTTTACCTTTATGCCTTTGAAGACTGTTCAGTTATGTTCAACTAACAGAGAAGCCTTTTCCCTGGTGTTCCCAGAAATAAAAAAATGGAATTGTCATCAAAGACAGCTTTTTTAAAAAAGCCCTAAAGATGTGTTGTAAGCATTCCACTGAAGAGAGTGCTTTGTTGTATTAGATTGAAGTATCACTCAATTTTTATAGATAATTACATAAAAACATTCTGTATGTGAACTATCTTTTGCAGGTCCTGATCCAGTAGCATTAATTCTTCAGCATCATATAACATACTAGCTTTTTCTGTGTACTCTATAACACTCTTCCTGCTTCCTGACAAAGTTCTTGATAATCTCAGATCACTTCCTTTTTTCCTTTCTTCCAAGACATGCACATGGAAGGCACAGGGTATTTTACTCTCTTTCTGGTAGGATGTACGGTACTCACCAAGCTGCTAGAGTTTTATTTTATTTATTTATTTATTTTTATTTTATTACATTTATATCCCTCACCCATCTCCCTAGGGACTCGGGGTGGCGCACAAGGAAATATTAAAAATACATATACAAAAATACAAAGCTCTATATTAAAAGAAAATTAAATTACGTGCCCTTGTGCTAAAACCCAAATTAAAACAACCAATTTGCTAAAAAAATTTTTAAGGGCAGCAGTTTTAAATTAGGCCAGGCCGGCAGGAAAGGCATCTGGCCAATAAATAGTCTGCTAGCTCCGTTCAGTTGCCCACATTCTACCCCGCAAGAGATTATGAAGATGACGATGATTTAATCTTAAAATAAAACCCACGTCTGGATTTTAGTTGGATGTCCTTGGAGATTCTCACCTGGAGGGATAAAAATTGTCCCGTTTGGCAGCAAAAGTTTTTGTGATATAAGCATACACCTGGATAAATTATACCCATCTCTCTTTCGTTCCGTGTTAATAACAGGAAGAAACGCCAACTCCGAAGAAAGGAAAGCCGCCCTTAAAACTGCTTCTGAGTTCATCAGCAAGATGAATTATCCAAGACATACCCAGGTAAGCGATGGAAGGAAACTAATCTCTAACTCGCCTGCCATTAGAAAGGGAAATTTAGGATCTATGGAAAATAGATCGTCCTCAACCATTTATGGTCCCTGGGTGACTTTGGTCGGGGTCCTCATTTTATCCCCCTCGGAAAGAACGATGGCTGAATGAACCTTGAGTAGGTGAAGATCGAACTGCTGGCAGCGGGCAGAGTTAGCCTGCAATATTGCATTCTAACCACAGCACCACCATGGAATGAGTGAATTAATTAATTCATTAATGATGGATGGATGGATGGATGGATGGATGGATGGATGGAAGGAAGGATGGAAGGAAGGAAGGAAGGAAGGAAGGAAGGGGAAAAAGGGAAGGAGAGAAAGAAGGGAGGGAAGGAAGCAATAGGATTTAGACTTATATACTGCTTTACAGAGTCAGCCTCTTGCCCCCCAACAATCTGGGTCCTCACTTGACCCACCTCGGAAGGATGGAAGGATGAGACAACCTTCAGCCAGTGAGATTCGAACTCCTGACAGTGGCAGAGTTAGCTTCCAATACCGCATTCTAAACACTGCACCACCGTAGAATGAATGGAAGGAAGGGAAGGGAAGGGAAAGGGAAGGGAAGGAAAAGGAGGGAGGGAGGGGAAAAGAAAGGGAGAGAAAGAAGAGAGGGAAGGAAGCAATAGTACTGACACTAGGAAGGAATGGAGGGAGGGGGAAAGGGAGGGAGAGAAAAAATGGAGAGAAGGAAGGAATAGCAACAGCACTTAGAGTTATATACCACTCCACAGCCCTCTATAAGTGGTTTACAGAGTCAGCATCTTTCCCCCAAACAATCTGGGTCCTCATTTTACCAACCTCAGAAGGACGGAAGGCTGAGTCCACCTTCATTCAGCCAGTCAGGATCGAACTGCTGGCAGCCGGCAGCCGGCAGAAGTAGCCTGCAGTACTGCCTTCTAACCTCCATGGCTCACGCTGAGGGTTTGTTTCCCTGTCAGATCCAAGTCCTCCCAGAGGGCGGGGAGACGCCTCTGTTTAAGCAATTCTTCAAGAACTGGCATGACAGGGACCAGACGGAGGGGCTGGGCGTGGCTTACGTCTCTGGCCACGTGGCCAAAATCGAACAAATACCTTTTGATGCAGCCACACTCCACACCTCGCCAACCATGGCAGCCCAACACGGCATGGAAGACGATGGCACCGGAGAAAAACAGGTGAGGAAGTTGTTGGGAGGCTGGTGGAGCCCTTTTGGCTAAAGACGGTGGTGGGATTCAAACAATTTAACAACCGGTTCTCTGCCCTGGGTGGGCGTGGCCAGGTGGTTATGTGACTAGGTGGCCGTGGCCAACTTGACATCACTCATCACACCCAACCCTGCCTTCCAGCCAGTAGCCTCAAAGACTTCCCTCTCTATTTATTTACCACTACCGAACATCGAAAACGACCTGAAGATGGCCCAGAAAGCAGACGAAATATGGGCACGGCCAGCCAGTGTTGAGATTAGTCAGTTGACCGAACTGGGCAGAATTTTAACAAATGGTTCACCTGAATCGGTCCAAACTAGCTGAAGCCCACCTCTGGTTCTTCTTCCTCTTTTTTGCAGATTTGGAGAATCGAGGGCTCTGCTAAAGTTCCCTTAGACCGTGAAACTTATGGCCAGTTCTATGGCGGAGACAGTTATATTATCCTGTACAATTACAGACACGGGAACAAGCAAGGGAAGATCATTTATACTTGGTAAGAGGGGCTTCTCCTTTTGAAGTTTGGCCGAGGGAGGCTAGCAAAAGGTGCTGAGCTGATCTTGGATAATTTTTGTTTTGTTTTGTTTCTGGGCATGATAACTGATCCTGGACTTGTTCTGACCTAGGCTTCCCAAATGCAGGAAGCCGACTCCTCGTCCCGATTAAAACCTCCTTTTATTTGGGTTCAAGGGAATTCCTCTCCAGCAAAGTCCCAGCCAACAGTCTTTCATGAGGTTTCAAAACGATACAGGCTTGGAGAGCTGCCGGGCCGGTATCTATCTATCTATCTATCTATCTACTTTCTATCTATCTATCTATCTATCTATCTATCTGTCTATCTATCTATCTATCTATCTTCTTTCCTGCTATCTATCTATCTATCTATCTATCTATCTATCTATCTATCTATC
>JAPKID020004481.1:0-11656 GCA_026931265.2 Tropidonophis doriae
TGAAAATCCTGATTTGGGGAGCTGGGGGGGGGAAGGGGGAAAAATTTTGTATGAAGAATTGATATTTGTATGATGTTTGATGGAATAATAAAACTCTTTTTACAAAAAAAAAAAAAGAATGAATTTTCCCAGGTTTAGGCTGGTACTTGAATTGTCATACCCCATTTGCTTTGTAACTTTATTTATCCCTACTCCAAGTTCCTTGGAAACTGATGACAACATGCATTACCTGCTGTGTTAGATGTCCAATACCTGCTTTTATCTTCTATTTTGATTTACATTTCAAACCTGTCCCTCCTGGCAAGTAACACTTCCTTACTATAAGCCTGTTATTCCTAAAAATATGTGATCACAACTAAGACTGACAAAATAAGGTTGTGTCACTGAAGGCAGTGAACCCCTATGTTCCTAGCGTGAGCACCACATGGATCTTCATCCAAAAAAAAAATTGAGATAGCAAGATTTTGCTATTGCTAGGATAAAAAAATACATTTTTTATTCTCTGATGGCCAAAGAAATTGCTTTCTAGATTAAAATGCAATAGCTTTCCTCAATTCTATTGAGGAGATAGCTATGGAATGTCATAACTGACTCTACCTCAGGAGACAGTTGTCAGGGACAGAGCCTTCAAGTTCTATCCTTTTCACAAGCCTTCATTTGCATACATCATGCCATCAAGATCGTCTTGATGGATGAATGTAGGAGAGTTTGTTGAAGCTGCTTTGTTTGTAGATTTGTCTGTGTGAAGATTACTTTGGGATTTCTACTATAAACCTGCTAATTCCAGTTTAAAGTTTTACTTAAGTTTACTAAAGTTTTAACCCATAGCATGCCTTGTCTTTATAATTATATCAATCATTTGGTTTGGTCTGTAAGTTCAGAATAGAATAATTGTTGAGTCCTCGGACTTACGACTGGTCACGACTTACGACCGGCTGAACTTTCCCTGACAACTCACCACCTGCTGCAACTGCCAGCCGCGCCTGATTGGCTAAGACGCGGCTGGCTGAAACAGTGTTTCTTTAGCTGTCTGGACTTTCCTGCTCAATTGCCCTATATAAAGAGCTGTCAAATCTCCTTTGCTGCTCTTGCCATGTACATAGTTATCCTTATATCTCTTTGTAAATAAACCTTGCTTATTTGAAGAAACCTGTGTGGACCCTTCCTCTCAGACTTTAACATTAATTCCACTCCTTACAGCTAAATTAATAAATTTCCTCTATTTTTTTCCTATTTAACTATCATAGTATTCTAAGCATTTCTCCATTATTGCTATCAATCCATTAATGGCAAAAGCCCCTCCCTCCAGTCCATCAGCTACCTCTTAGTAATATTTAAATACAAGTAGCAAACTTAAAGGGAATTCAGATTCACTTAATAACCGTGTCACTGATTTAATGACTGCAGTGATTCACTTAACAACTGTGGAATAAAGGTTGTAAAATGGGGCAATACTCACTTAACTGTCTCACTTAGCAATAGAGGTTTTAGGCTCAATTGTGGTCGTTAGGCAAGCACTATCTGTATGTAATACAGGAGGTCCGTAGACCAGGACCGGTCCACAGCATGCCAGCAAATGGGCTGCGCAAACAAGCGAAGCCCCATCCACGTGCGGCAGGCAGCACACAAAGCCACGCCTACTTCGGTCCACAGAAAGACCTCACCACGGAACCCAACCCTAGCGCCCAAAAGGTTCCAACAATGCTTCAAGCAAACAAATCCGAGTTGTGAGTTGTGATTTAGGGAACCAATGATGTAGTTTGTGTTTGCATGATTCAACCTGAATAAAGTGCATTGTGCGAATATTACATTTCATTCAGCAGGTAGAAACACTTTGTCCTGGAAGTATACTAACAACTGAAACAAATGCACGTGCAGAATCCGTGCACATGGATGTGTTCTTAATATCCGAATTCTTATCACATCCTAGCGCTTCCGCGACCGCCCAAATCTGCGGCTCCACCACGCAGTTAGTCGCCTGACATCGAACTAGCACAAAAAAGCGCTTCCTGTTGAGCCTCCAGCATCTGTAGTTCGCGGTCACGTGCCCCATGGCCAAGATGGCGAAAGACTCGTATTTAAACTACAACTCCCAAGATGTTCTGAGTAGCCAATGGCAGAAGAGCAAAGGGGTGGGGTTGGCCGGCGTCGCGGGCTGTTAGTGTGAGCAAGGTAAAGGTTGGGTGTCTCGCGCCCCTGGCTATTAGGAGGGAGGAGGGGGTGCCCATCCCCCCATAGCCCCGCGGCGGCTCTCCCATCAACCCCTCATTGCAACGAGGTTCGAGGGAAGAAAAAAAAAGGTCCAGGTGAGGAGAAAACTCAGAGCATTAGCGGGACAGCAAGGGGGAAGGGGAAAAAAGACGTCGCGAGACCGAACGGCAGCGAAGGGGGAGGGGCGGCAGAGCTGGGTTCCTTAAAGGGAAGGCTCTTTCTTTAAAGGGGCATGTCAGAAAAGGGGATTTTTCCCCTCCGACAGAATATTCGTTTGTTCCCAAGGCGGTCGGGTGGAGAAATGGGAAAGGCAATTTTAATTATAGGATGCTTCTTCATCTTACAATATTAGAGGCAATAGGAAGGACTAATTGAGGGACACGTTAATGTGGAATTCCTTCCCATCTAGCGGTTCACAAGAGATTCACCTTTGAGCCACCATTCTCCAACTTGGCGCCCTTAGGATAGACTACAACTCCCATCAGTGCCCAACCTGCATTGGGTGCCTGCTGGAGGATACAGGCTGCAGTCCAATACCTGTAGAAGGCTCCAAATTGGAATTAGCGTATACTAAACTGCTAAAGCTGGATTTCAGTACAATTGACAACAGTACCTCATTCATGGCACTCTCAGAGCCTTTCTGTGGACTATGCAGAAAACCGGGGGGAGAAAAGAATGGCTTTTCCTCTTCACAGCATTATGAGGCTGGACATTGCTTAAAGTAAAATGGGGCCTATACAAAATTTCAAAAATGGTGGGAGAGAGAAATTAGAGGGAAAATAAACCCTCTATTCATCTTGTAGCCTTTTTTCTGAGCTTCAGTAACATTTGGTTTCTAAAGTATTATGTGAATGCTGGGAAATGGGACATTGGTTAAAAGATTTTACATCTTCAGGAATCCTATTTTATCTCTGTGTGTCTGTGAAGACAGGGAGGTGTGTGTATTCACACACACACACATACACACACCTCCCTGTCTCACATAGATACAGAGAGATAAAATAAGATTCCTGAAGATGTAAAATCTTTAACCAATATCCCATTTTTATTCACACAAACACACACCACACCTAAAATGAAATATGTTAGGAATTGTGACTTACCACCTTCACAGGTACCGCTTTGATAGCATGAAGATATTCTCAGACATAATCTGAACTCTGGCTGCAAAGTGTCTGGCCTTGCCTCATTTCAACTCCTCCAGTTTATCACACTGCTGAGCACTAGTAGCCAGCTCTTTGCTGCTTTTTAGTTGCCTACCAATTGCTACAGATGAACAAGAGTTCATACCTGAGTAGTAATATTTTTTATTGTCAATTTTCTTTCCCTTCCCCCAGATCCTCTTTCAGTTCTAATATTGTATTGTCAATTAAAATATTGCACCATTATATTTGAATATACCATTTTCTTTCTTTTTTTCTTTTTGTTATAATAAACTTAGTTGCTGTTATTTTGGCCTGATGATTCAAGTTTCAGAGATTATTTATGCAATTTACATGTGAATTACCAGAATCCAGAAATAGGCTACTAGAATGTTATGGTGTAATAAATTTAGAATATTATGATGAGGATAGAAATTATCTGCTCCTTAGGCTGTTGTTGCTGTACCTGTATACATTGGTGCAACTCTGTTACAAGGTAATTGTTTGGTAAAATAACCCTAGTGTTAATATGTGTCTCTGCTCCAAAACAGCCAAGACTAGGAATATATTTTATCTCCTTTTCTGGGCTCTTGGATCTTGCCAATAGTAGAGGACTTCCTTGGAAGATGATAGAAAACATCAGTTCCCTAAACTTTTACATAGTACTGCTTATTTACCTTATTTAAGTTCTGGAGCAAAGTAGCGGAGTGGGGGAAGATCACGTAGGGAAGATTTTGTTTATATCTCAGATATACGATCTATTTTTAATAGATGCTTGCACACATTGCAAGTCAATATGTTGTGTCAGTGTGACAAACAGGTAATACTGATTCTCTCCAGCAGGTGAATTCTGTGGCAATGGTGGGAGCTCAGCAGATAGAGATGCAGGCAGCAGCAGTGCCCGCAGTGGCCCCAACAGGTGGAGGTCCTGGTGGTGGCAGTGGCGATCATCAATATGAATGCTTAGAATGTGGCAAGGTGTTCAAATGGTCATCACGGCTCATCCATCACCAGCGGACTCACACAGGCGAGCGGCCTTATAAGTGCTCAGAATGTCCCAAGGCTTTCAAAGGTTCATCGGCCTTGCTGTATCACCAGCGTGGACACACGGGTGAGCGACCATATAAGTGTGGTGAATGTGGCAAGGCCTTTAAACGATCATCCTTGCTTCAGATCCATCAGAGTGTACATACTGGTCTGCGTGCTTTTAAATGTGCTCATTGTGGCCAAGCCTTTAAGTGGTCTTCCCATTACCAGTATCACCTGCGCCAACATACTGGAGAACGTCCTTATCCTTGTCCAGCATGTGATAAGGCCTTTAAGAACTCTTCAAGCTTGCGACGGCACCGCCACACACATACAGGTGAGCGTCCTTATGTCTGCCCTATCTGCGGCAAAGCTTTCACTCAATCCACAAACCTACGACAGCATCAGCGAGTGCACACTGGTGAGAGACCCTATCGATGCCAGGACTGTGGTAAAGCATTCACACACTCATCTAATCTAGCATTGCATTGCCGATCAGCACACACTGCCCGCTCTGTTCACACCTGTGCTGTTTGTGGTAAAGCTTTTGCATCTGACACTTATTTGCAGCAGCACCTAGAGACTCATCCTGACATTGCACCTCCAGCACAGCTCTTCTTGGAGGAGCCAACCACCACGGTAGAAATGGTGTTTCGATGTAGTATTTGTCATCTTACTTTTTCCTTGCAAGAACAACTACTAAATCACCAAGAAACGCACTTGGCCCCAACAGAGCCATTGCCTCTGCCAGAAATGCCATCACCATCAATGCAGGAGGAGACAGCACCTGTAATATCTCCCACGCCCTTAGTATCTTGCTCAGTATGTGGTAAAACTTTCAAGAGTGCAACAGGTTTAGCAAGACATCAGCAGAGCCAACATTCATCAGATCGCACCTACACCTGTGTGGTGTGTGAACGCTCCTTCCCTGCACTGGCCAGCTTATTGGGCCATCAGCGTTCACATCCCCCAGCTGAACAGAGGCTGGAGGAAGCTGAAGTGACCTGTCCAGCCCAGGCAGAGCCAGTGGCTACAGCCACCGCAACACCACCTCCACCACCTGAGCGACCATATGTGTGTGGAGAATGTGGGAAATCATTCAAGGGCTCTTCAGGGCTACGTTATCATCTCCGTGATCACACAGGTGAGCGTCCCTATGCTTGTAGCGAATGTGGAAAGGCCTTCAAGCGCTCATCACTGCTGCGCATTCACCAACGGGTGCATACAGGGCTGCGTGCCTTCACCTGCCCCACCTGTGGCATGGCATTCAAATGGGCCTCTCATTACCAATACCACTTGCGCCAGCATACTGGAGAGCGGCCATATGCCTGCCAGGATTGTGGGAAAGCCTTTAAGAATACCTCATGCCTTCGTCGACACCAGCAGCTGCATACAGGGGAGCGTCCCTTCGCCTGCCAGACTTGTGGCAAGGCTTTCACTCAGACTTCCAACCTCCGGCAACATCAGCGGGTGCACACTGGTGAAAGGCCCTATTGCTGCCGGGACTGTGGCAAGGCATTCACTCATTCATCCAACTTGGCACTGCACCGACGCACCCACTCCCGGGAACGCCCCTTCCAGTGCCAAGTTTGTTGCAAGGCTTTTGTCATGGCATCTTACCTACAACGTCACTTGCGTACCCATAACAGCAGTGAGGCAGCTAATCACACAACTGCTGCCTTGTCTGCTGCCACCCAGGAGGTACAAATCATGCCCAACATGCAGGCTACTCTGAATATGGACCTAAGTGGCAACCCACCCCCAGCTGTTTCTTCCGGCAGTCAAAGTTTCTTGCTAGTGCAGACAGCTCAGGGCTTGCAGCTCATTCCCAGTGTGCAGCAGCAGCAGCAGCAACCCCTTCTCCAAAGTTCACCCCCTAAATTCATCCTTTTGCCCAGTCCACAGATGGTAACAACTACACCTGCTGCTTCAGCAACCTTGACCCTGGTGCCAAGTGCTTCCACTCCAAACAGACCTGTCCTACTCCGTCAAAGTAAGGGAAAGAAGTCTGTGTCAGTACCTCCCCCACCATCACCAGTATCTAGTAACCAGAATATTATTTTAATTCCCAGTACCGCTGGAGCCAATATGCAGCCTATCCCTAATGTACAAATCCAGAGGTCACCAGGACTGCAGACCAATGGACAGAATGTTATGGTGCTCCAGGGTTTGCCGGAACAGCAGGTGGGCACAGTGCAGATACAATATATACCACCCAATCCATCAACAAGTACTATTCAGATTCAAACTCTGCCTCAGCAACTCCAAAACATCTCCACTGCCCAGCAAAGTGGCACACTACAAATTCAGACCTTGCCTACTGCCCAGCAAACTGGCACAATTCGGATTGAGGCTGTTCCTAACCCTCCACAGACTGGTCTTCTACAGATTCAAAGTCTGCCTCTACCCCAAAACACTCTGCAGATCAAGGGTCTGTCCAGTTATCCACCAGCTAGCACAGTGCACTTCCAAACTCTTCAGCCATCACAAAAGATGAATACTGTGCAATTTCAGGCTGTAACATCCCCCCAGCAGGTGGGGACCCTGCAGCTCCAAAACCTCCAGTCTTCCCAACAAGTAAGCTCTCTTCAGATCCAGACTTTGACATCTTGTCAGCAGGCCAACTCTCTTCAGATTCAGAATTTGCCTCAGTCAAATCAGTCTGTGAACAGTGTTGAAATCCAAGGCCTTGCTCCTTCCCAGCAGTTGGATAGTGCAAATCAGATCCAGGGGCTTATGTCTTCCCAGGAAGGGCAGCAGCTTCAGCCTTCAGAAGAGATGGCCAGTGTCCAACTTCAGTCTCTGGGCTCAGCTCAGGAAATGAATGACATTGGAACTGCTCTGTCTAGTTCACATGACTTCTCTGACGTGGACATCCATCAGGGATCTAACATGGAAGAAGAAAGCCAGAACCTGATTGTTGTACAGAATTCTCCAGGAGAGGACCTGCTAGGGCCTGGAAGTGAGGTTGAAAATCTTGAGGGTGTGCAAGACATGCATATTGAGACTTTGCAGACTGAAGAAGGGGTTCAAAATGTATTAGTGTTGAGGAGGGCAGGTGGAGAACAAACCCGTTTGTGTGTTCAGGAAGTAGAGAACATCCAGACTCTGCAGGAACTGTCTGGCCTTCAGTTACATAGTACTGATGGAAGCTCAGGGACTGGGCAGAATCTGCTGATTATCCGCAGTGCGCAGGGTGAACAGACTCTCCAAGTACTGGAGAGTGTACCGACCCTGCAGGTAAGTAGCCCAGATAACAATCAAGCTGCTGTTGAAAGCAACAGCACTCCTCAAATGGTGCAACTTTTACAAAACCCAGTTGCATCCCAAGGACTGTCTTCCATTCAAATTGTGCAAACAGTACCAAACATGCAACTTGTTCACACCTTCTAAGAAAAAAGCTGCCTCACATACCGGGACTGAAGTATTATTCAGGAACAGTATGATTTCTGCAAAAATAAGAATGGGGCTACATTGGATGATTTGAAACTAGACAACTTCAAACATATACTGTAATTGAAGTGGTTAGCTCACCAAGTGAGTTCTGCTTGAGTTCCTCAGGACAACCCTTGCCTGCTGGTCCAAAGCATGTCCTTTGTTATTCTTCTGATCCTATGTGGTCTGCCGCTGCTGCTTCTATCCCTGCAGCCACAGTAATGCTTCTCAACATTAATATATACTGCACATGAGAAAGCCACAGCCCAGTCTTTTACCCAAATCCATCCCTGTATTTAAAACATTTTGTTCTAGAAAAAAAGAAAAGAAGAAGCCTAATTGTAGCTAGGACTTCTACCCGTTCTATTAGACAGGAATGTGATTAATGGGCAGCTGATCTCTCAATTTCTGTGGACCATACTGCTGTGAAATAGCATAATCCTTTTGTAAAATAGGAAATTGGGGACATTCAGGCTTGAGATTGCTTGATACTATAGGAGACAATTTTATGAGCTGCTATAGACTGCATCATACAATTACAATGGCTTTTATGGCTAATTTCTTCTGTTTCCATTATAGCCCTTTTATCATGTGCAGAAGTACATTTCTTCCTGAGTGGACCTTAGTTCCTGGTGCTAATAAACAACAGAATCAAAGATCCTTGTGAGCTGGAATGAAAATAAAAGACTGCTTTGATGCACTGTTGGTCTTTTTCAGTTGTATTTTTTAGTGTGTCGTCATATATAGGCTGCATCACATTTATTATGCAATGTTAAATATTTCTCATAATTCGGTCAAGGTTCAACAGTACTTTTCTTAGTCATTTTTAAAATATTTTATCTGTTACTGAACTGGGATAAGAAAATACAAGGTAGGCTCTTCAGGGTTTCTGCCATTCAACTTGAGAAACAGGTTATGCATTCAACTATTGACTTAAGACCTTTTTTTAAAGGATGAAAAGATCTGTTACTCTTCATTTTCTCAGTTCCATGCTGCTTTATTCAGATATAGTACATACTGGATATAGATACTACTAAAATTTATATAGGAGGTAACAAAAATCAGGTTTCCTTAACAGTCTTGAACAATTCAACAGATTATGAAGCCTCTTGATAGAAAGTTGTGGAATGCCTATCTCTGACTAGATAGTAGTAGGTTTGCATAGCATGCCAGACTAAAATGCGTACAGCTAGTATGTGGTTCAAAATACTGACAAGCCATTGATTTAATTCTAGTTGAGCTAACAAAGGAATATCGGGAGATATATAGCCAGAACTGAGCTAGATGAATAAGTAATATGCTTTGGTAACTGGGCTTACAAATCAAATTAAGTCATAATATGATTTATTTGATTTGCACCTTAGCTGTGAAAATCTAGTCAAGTATTCAGTTCAAATTCTGTTCTTCAAACTCAACTAATACTGAAAGCAAGTAATAGTAGATGCATACATTAAAATTAGTATTAAAATTAACTAAAAATACTTAGAAAAAACGTCATTTTGTAAGGTTTTTTTTTTAAATCTAGAGAGAGCCCTACCAAGTTTGGAGGTAGTGCATTGCAGCAGAAGATGGTCAGCTCTTTCACCAGAAAAGCATGGCTTTAATAAGACATCTTCAGAAGTACCTCTTCTGTATAACTTAATAGCTTCATGAAAGAAACGGGCAAATCCAGAAGCAAACATACCTTAGACATTAAGGATTTTTAAGGTTTATGCTCACACTTTAAAAGGATTTCATTACGTGTCATATGAGGATTAGCTCATTTACACAAAGGCTGAAATACTGGTTTTTTTCATGAATTGATACAAAGTATGGTATATTAAGAACATTGTGGTTTCCTAGATTTTATTATTCCTGATTCGAACCTGGAAAAAGACATCATATTAAGGATAATAATATCAACTTAAGGATAATAATATCAACACTTAACTACTTAATTAGCAAAAGAGTTTTGATACGGATTGATATCTTCTTGCTTTCAGAATTGCCAACACAATATATATATATATATATATATATATTATCAAGGGAAGGCCTACATATTAGACAATTGTGGGGATCTAGTGGGCCAGAAGCTCAAATAGGTTATTTACAGGCCTAAGCAGAACTCTAGACAACTCTAAAAAAGAGTATACAAAGCTGTTTGGGAAACAACGAATGTAAAACCTCTCTTCTCAATTAACATAGCCAAGGTCTAAGACACGGGTCTTAAACTTGCGGTCTCACATTGTCATCACATGATGTTTTGGAATGTTTTTTCCCTTCATGGGACTGGAGTGGGCATAGCCTGCATGTGATGCATCCAGCTCTCGGGGCGCCAGTTTGACACTCCTGGCCTAGAAGAACAAACAGGTTTTCTAAATATCACAATGGTGGAGGCTACACGATTCTGGAGAACCATCATTCCCAGAAGCAGGCATTGCACAGAGACGGCATATTTCCTGGTTCCCATAAAATGACTGTTTAACACAGTGTTTCTTAAACTTTTTTCCCCTTCAGGATCCCTTCCCATTTTTAAAAATTTCGGAGGACCCAAAAGAAATTTTTGTTTTCATTGATTATATTTATTGAAGCTGACCATATTAAAAATAAAAATCGTCACACTGTTGCTATCAGTTCATACAATTGATGGGATTTTAATATTGCTTTATTTTTCAGCATAGGCTGGCAAACTATTTTAATTTTGCAGACCCCCTGAGAGACTACACTTTTAAGAAACATTGATTTAATGGACAAGGCCCAAAGCACATCCTCTCTGCTGGATTATACAAGGCAAACTTTAACACTGATCACAAGTACCTTGAATTGCTGTTGCATCTTGGGAAGCAGTGAGGTCATGTGAGTGTAATGCAATATTGCCAACACTACCTGTAGTACCAGGTTCTATACCAGCTGGAGCTCCAAGACAGTCTTCAACAGCAGGTTTATGTAGTGTGTGTTATAGTAAGCTCTAATGGGGGATGACCAGCACCAGAAAGGTGTCTCAGTCCAGGAAACATCACAACTGGCATACTAACATATACCTATGCAAAAGTTCCTCTTGGTCACAGGTATTACCTGCTCTTTGAGCAGAAGGTTGCAATCTGAGAGGCCCCACAGATTGCACAACAAGCTCAAAGAAGGAAGTGCAAATCCACTGAAAGTTAATGGAACATGTCCAGAATCAGGGGACCCAAATAAGCACAGCCACTTGATTTGGTCAGAATTAAACCTGTTCCTCTCCCTCAGGCACTTGGTAGGATTTTGGACATGTGACTCAGCTGGCCAAGATTCAAATTTTATGAAGGGGATATGGGGGTGAACTAGCTGGGATATCTATCAGTGTACCCCATTGATCATCAAGGTTAATTTCACTGATCTGGCTGGTTATACAGCTGTACCCTTCTTTCACCGCTTTGTGTGTATCCCTCTTGAAGTTGCATGCTTGTTGGGAGAAGATGACCATACCATATGGAAGTGTACTGATCTTCAGTCAAGAGTTTACAATAGCTGCATTCTCCTGTTAAGAGTTAATGAAGCTATCTAGTGGTTTTATGAAGATATCAAACAGACTACTGCAACGCTCTCTACATGGGGCTCCCCTTGAGGTGCACTCGGAGGCTGCAGCTGGTTCAGAATGTGGCCGCGCGGGTTGTTATGGGTGCCCCTCGGCACTCACACGTAACACCTCTCCTGCGCGAGCTGCACTGGCTACCTGTAGCCTTCCGGGTGCGCTACAAGGTTATATTGACCATCTTTAAGACGCTCCATGGCACAGGGCCTGGTTACCTCCGTGATCGGTTGGTGCCCCATACCTCTCTCCGTCCGATCCGCTCCCACAGAGAGGGGCTCCTCCGGGTGCC